>JAXQQM020081875.1:0-189123 GCA_034641835.2 Pinus albicaulis
GCTGCGGTTTCTCAGCCTCCAGGTAATACGTTGATCTCCTCCAACGTCCATGAACTTTTAGGAAGGGTACCTAATTGCATCGCTGAAGGTACGTAACTAATTTAGTTCCTTGTACATGTACCCATAATCAGCTAATCAATATTATGTGTCATTGCTCCTTTACCCTCACAAAGCATCATATGTTTCTGTGACGTACTTACCTTCCCCTCGAAATTATTTTCATCATTACAATCTACAATCACACATGACATCCAATGTCTACATATCAATAAAATAGGCTCTTTGTCTGATTTTAGCTCCCACAAATTTATTGGGAGCCTTATTTCCTCCTTGCCATAGGCCCACCAAATGCCTTGAGACATTTATGATTTCAGCACATTTATAAATGATTTAAACTATAAAATCGATAATGTTTTCCAAATTCTCAATGATGGTACAAATTAGAACAATATTTCAAGTCAATTCTATATCATAGATGAATTTTATATTAATTTAATAAAAATATAAAATTGATAGGCGTGGGAGAAAATTCTATTGAGAAAAAAAAGTTTTAAAAAGTTACACGACGATAAGCGGAAATCATGGCACTGTGGGGTGGCCTTATGGTGGCAGATATGCTCAAAATACAAAATCCACATTATTATGGTGACTCCAAGCTGATCATTGAATGGATAAATGGTAGATGTGACATCAATGTCCCCAATTTGCGCGGCTGGAAGCAGAGGATTCTCTATCTCTGGCAGTACTTAAATCAGCCCCCTATATGTCATATTTTCAGAGAAATCAACACCAGGGCGGACGCCCTATCAAAGAAGGGCATCTCTGCTGAGTCCGGACAGATGTTTCTCTCGGGCTACAAAGATGGGGGTCTGATATGGTCTTCCATTGCTCCTTTGCCGTGATTTTTGTTGCTGGATGCTGAGGCTTGTTATTATCTCCTTTTTTCTCACTATCTTATCTTTGATTTACTACTTATATATGTTTCATGCCTGTTATGATCGTTTATCGGCACTCTTGTATTTCCTTTTTTGGCTCTGCAAGTGATCTCTATTCGCGGAACATGTACTCTGGTATGGCGGTTTTTCCTCCCAGACATGGATGTTTCTTCATCGATCAAGTATGATTGGCGGGGGCAACGTTTCTGCATGTGCCTTTCTCCGGTATCGCGCTTCATGTATTTTCTATTGTTTTTTCTGGCTATGGCTTTTGGGATTATCTTCTACAGGCGAGCAGGTATCTTTCCATGCACAGGCGAGCGGGATCTGGAGGCTGTTTTTCGCAATATTGCAAGCGGGCATATATGTTTTATCTGCTTCATGCCCGTTGCTCGGTATCTTCTATGCACAGGCGCGCGGGATCTGGAAGCTGTTTTCTTCGCAATATTGCATGCGGGCCTATATGTTTTATCTGCTTCATTCTGCAATGTTATCCTTTTGGTTTTTCTATCTTTGGTTTTCGCCACTTACCTGGCTTTCTTTTTGTATCGGGTCGAAGTTAGCGGTCACTTGTTGATCTCTCCTGGCCGGGGGTTGCAATTGGTTTTTCACATCCCTGTTTCGGTTATTTCCTGCTTATACATGCTTTGCTGCTACTTATTTGATCCCTGTTCATCTCTTGCATGTATTATAATGTTCACAGGGATGATCTGTTTATATGTATTGGGGCTGGACATGTTTTTTCCGCCCGTAATGATGCTTGCCACTTCCATTGAACATCCACCTCCAGGATGTTCGTTCATGTTGAATGGAAATCTGGATATCCTTGCTGCTTTCACAGCAACGATGTGATGATTGATTATGTACTGCTATATTTTCACCTAATATACAGCGTTTTTTTTCTTCTGAAAAATAAAATATGATATTTAATGGGAAGTCCAAGCTTTAAAAATTATAAAAATGTGGCTACCAGTTATGGAGATGTTATTTTTTGTTTAATTTTTATTTGAGTATAATAAATTATAAAACCCATATACAAAATAGGATAGAGTTTATTTAAATGTTATGATAAAAGTGTTAAAAGGAAAGAAATATTTATATATTTTATGAATAATTGAGAAGAGTTTGAGTTGTCTTTGTGCTGGTTGTATTATAAAGATTATTGAGTTTTTCTCTATTTTGGGTGTTCAATGCTATTCTTAATTGAATTCATTGTGAGCTTATTGATAATTCATTTTTTTTTTTTTTTGAAATAGTTTTTTTTTTACAATTAAATTCCCAAAATACTAATTTCAAAGTGGCAAAGAGTTAGCACTAATTAGAAAGTATCCAAGTGTCTTTTTGTTATAGTAGTGTACTTCTTAGAATGATTAGAATTTCAATCTTGAGATTCAAACTGCATTCTTGTTTGTTGGAGGTATCAAGGATAGTTTTGAATTGAAATTTCAATGCATTAATCACATCTTCATTCCTTTATAGAGCAAGGCATGTTTCTCTTAATTCCTTCAAATCCATTTTCTTTATGTGTGAATGACCAAGTTTTAAGTTTCAAACTATAGGGAACAAAATTCAAGTAAAGAGATAATACTGATTGACCTAATTCAATCTTGTTCTTGCTTGAACTATTACCCAATTTGGATGCACAAACAATTACTTCTAAAATTGAAAAATCAAAGTCAAATTTGATATATGAAACTAACAAGAATAATACCTTTAAGATATAAATGACAATAGACCTTGCTAGGTGTGATGAAAAAAGAATAAACCAAAGTGCTAGAGCTCATTGAAATGAAACATTGCACCTCTTTCCTAAAAGTAAAGAATGAAAATAAATTCCTCTTGGAGTGAGAATGCCATAATCCCACCTCAAAGCTTGAAATTTGATGTTGAGCATTCATTAGACATTGTGTGAGTTAATAGAAGTGTATAGTGGGAATGTTGGGATCATAGCCCTTGTTGTGGCTAAATGGGAGAGGATTTTCATGCTCTATGCCATGTTATTAAGCCAAGAAGCTCATTTTACAACTTAGTGCTAGGGATGTGTCATTTTTTCACTTAGTTGACCTTTAAAATAAAAATAAAAGTTGAAAATTATGTTCTAAATAGAAAAATAATGTCTGCTATAATAAAAAAAAAAAATGAATATGTTGTAAAGTAATTAGAAGTAAAAAAATGTGTGAGTAATATGTTTAAATATTATAATTTGGTTATTGATAAAATATTTAAATACTAATTAATATTGACATACACTTAAAAATATGTTAATAATAAACAACCATTTTAATTTGCTTCATAAAATATTTTAATGTCAATTGGGTACCCATTATATATCATTTTAAAGAAATTGTGTATATATCATGAAAAAATTAAGTTTTTATGGTTAAAAATTTATTTGGTCCTATATACACTCTATTTAACATTCAAAAATATAATTTAAATAATGAAAAATAACACATTATATTTTACACTCTAAAGAAGTTTGCACTTGAAGAAATTTGATCCTTAATAGAAGAATGGTCAACCGCTCTACCATTGATATATAATGTTCTTCATTTATCCTCTAGGAGCTATTGGCTTTTGAGTTCACCATTATGTTATGTTCTCAAAAAATATGGTAACAATTCACCACTTCAAACTCTAAGTAATTGTAATATTCCCAACCGTTTAACTGGTCCACCAAGTCTTAATGGTAGAAGACTAATAAATAAAATAGTAAATAAGTGGCACTGGCCCATGGTTTTTCCTTTTAGATTATTTTGACCCTAGGTATTTGCTTCTGGTTTTTCCTTTTGGTTGTTTTGACCCCAGGTATTTGCCCATGGTTTTTCCAAGTAGCCATCTATAAAAAGAGAAGGAGGAACGAGAGCAACACATGGAATTTGATCTTCTCTCCTTAGATATTTTGAGAGCTCAAGCGAGTTTTCAAGTTGTGGGGTTTTTCAGGTGAGATCCTCAGCCACTCTTCGGTGGGACTCGATTTCACCCTAGTGGGCAAACACAGCTTCGGTAATCTCTCAGGTTACCCTAGTTGGAACACTTTCTTTCATTTCTGTTACTTGAAAAGGGTTACGCATATTATCGCAGCTAGTTCAAGTTTCTGAGTTTGGGGGTATCCTTCGCAGGGATTTCTACTGCTTATTGGAGTATACGCAGATCCAGTGGCTACGAGTCGAACTCGCGAAGTGATAGACTGTGTACAGCCCATTATTGGTCCGTCAACAAGCAAGAAGTATTTCTTGGGCACGTTGTCTTCCTGTGAGAATTGAAGTCTGCTTCATCCCCTGTTAAGATAGCGCCTTGAGCGCAGAAGGGAGGCCAACTCCGTCGGCGGTTGTAGTAATGCACTCACCCACAATGACTGCCATATTCACGCAAGCAAAGAACATATAGATTGATTGCAGAAGGCTCGGTTTGAACACATGAAGGAGCTCTCGTGTAAACATAGGAAATCGCTACATCGATGATCTGCTCAAGCAACACTTCCGGCAGCATTACAGAACCCTGTCACTCTGTCCCAAGTGATCTCGATCTGCGCTGAGTGCTGGAGTATGCTGCGATCTGCCCAAGAAACGCTTCAGGCAGCATTACAGAACCTGTCACCCTGTCCCAAGTGATCTCTGTCTGCGTAGACAGATCTGGAAACTACAGTTTAATTCTGTTGTAATCTCAGTACGCTGTTGCGGATCCCCATCTATTTTTACTGGGCATTGATAATTATTATGAGCTTCTCATATGGAATTTTGTATGGAGCGATATGTATCAGTATGGGCAAATTTTAATAAAATTCCCAGTTAATTCTCGTTGGAAGGGTTATCATTTATTCATTTTTATTCACAGTTGGTATTTATGCATCCTTATTTTACAGCAGATTTAATGATTATTCGGTAAAGAATATTACAGTGGTATCAGAGCCTCATCTTGGCCAGTTGTGGGATGCCAAGGAAGGATAAAAAAAAGGGTATTAATGTTAATTGGGAAGGAAAAAGGGCTAGGAGTCAAGGAAAAAACGAAGGGGAAGAAAGACCCATGGGTGATCACGAGAATACCAAACTTGAAGATGCTTCACAAAAGATCGTTGACGCTCAAGACACCATCATAGGACTCCTTAGAGCATAGAATGGGCAACCTAATGTGCAAAGCAATAATGGGGAAGGAGGTTCCTATTCAAGTGGGGATGGTCCACCGCAAGAGTATATCAATGTTCATAGCAACGGTCCATTCAACACTCAGAGCAACCCTTTTAGTCGGCCAACCATGCCTCCATTTTTGGATGACTCCTCCAGGGAGCAAAACTGCCCTTCACCTATTGTAGAGACAGTTACCACCTGGATGAAAGAATATGATATGTTGCCTCCCAACGTAAAAGCAACCCTGAGTCTTAATGACTTTTACTATATGAGGAGCAAACAACAAAGGAAGGCAACCAAATATGGGGGCCATCAGTCAAACATAGATTTGCAGAAAGTTGTGGGGAAGGTAACTCTTCCTTATTTTGATGGATCGTCGAATTTTTTAGCACGATCATGGGTACAGAAACTGGATACATATTTCCAGCTCAATCCCATGCGAGAAAAGGATGCCATCAAATACGCCACACTTCATCTTGATGGAGAAGCACACGAATGGTGGCAACCATGGTATGACCACTCTGGGACATGCTAGCATCATCTCTTATACAGAATTCACACAGAGGTTAATAGAAAGATTTGATCAGAAGGATCCTGAGATATACTTCCGTGAGCTAACCCAGCTCCGACAGACAGGGAACCTTGAATCTTATGTTGCAGAATTCGAGAGGCTTGCAGTAATGGTCAACGACATCTCCATGACTAGGTTGGTCATGTTATTTATAGAAGGGTTGTCAGAACCCCTACGAGGGTGGGTTAAGGCCTACCAACCCGCCACCTTGCAAGATGCAATCAACCGTGCAAGGGATATGCAGGATGCAGTACCCAAGAATAGATTCCTACCTAAATTTTCTATTCCTCAAAAGGGAAGGAAATCAAACAGCAGCAACAAGAGCCAGTTGGTAAGAGGAAGCTGGACGATGAGACCATAAAAGATCTCAAAAGGAGAAGGCTATGCTTTTCTTGTCAAGAACCTTGGGCACCGGGGCATCGGTGTACTAAAGGGAAGGCACACTATATTGAAGTATTTTCTGAAAGCGAAGATGAGGAAGAGAATCCAGAGTTCGATCAAGGGGAATCACAAGGCATGGGAGCAATACAGGAAGAAGTCCAGGAAGGAGTCATTTCCTCTCTCACAGGGGTCCCAAGATATCACACCCTCCAGGTTAGGGGCACCATACAAGGACAAAAGGTCACTGTGCTAATTGATGGTGGGGCCTCCCACAACTTCATTGATGCAGAATTCATAGCCAGAAGGGGACTAGCCACTGAAGAATTTGAAGGCTTCACAGTTTTGATTCCTGGAAAGAAAGAGCACAACCGCATGTCCTGCACTAAGATAGTTCCTAACATGAGCCTAGCAATGGGAAACTACAAAGTTACAGATACCTTCTTTGTCGTAGACTGCCCAGACTCTCATGTAATATTAGGGGTACAATGGCTATATTCCATCGGAACTCATACAGTAAACTATCAAGACTTGGAACTTGCATTCACGGGACCAGATGGTAAAAATGTGAAGTTGAGAGAAATGCATGCATATCCTCCCAAGGTGGTGACATCCAATCGGATGGAGGCAGATTTCCGACATGGGGATATTGTATGGGCAATAGAGTGCCGAATCATGGAGAAGAAACCAGTAGAGCAACACAAGGAGTACCCACCTGATATTATGGCACTATTGCAAAAATACCAGAAGGTCTTTGGAGATATTCCCCCAGGACGTCCACCTGATAGGGGATTTGAGCACATCATCGAACTAGAAGAAGGGGTCCAAGCTGTCATCACTACCCCTTATCGGCACCCCAAAGTGTACAAGGATGAGATAGAAAAGGCAATAAAGGAATTGTTGGCATTAGGACACATTCGGCCGAGTTCGAGCCCCTTTGCTTCATCAGTAGTCTTGGTTAAGAAAAAGGATGGGTCCCTGAGGATGTGTATAGATTATCGAGCATTGAATAAAAAAACCATAAAAAATCGATATCCTATCCCCACGATCGACGAGTTGATGGATGAATTAAAAGGAGCCAAATACTTCTCAAAAATTGACCTTCGCTCAGGGTACCACCAGATCAGGGTTCGTGATCAAGACATTCCAAAAACAACGTTTAGATGCCACTATGGACATTATGAGTTCCTAGAGATGCCTTTCGGGTTGACCAATGCCCCTGCAACATTTCAGTCATGCATGAACCATATATTCAACAAGCAACTGTGTAAATTTGTTTTGGTCTTCTTTGACGACATCCTGATCTTTAGTAAAACATGGGAAGAGCATCTGCAGCACCTGGACGAGGTCTTGGGAATATTGGAGGCACAACAATTTTATGCCAAAATCTCTAAATGTGAGTTTGGAATGACAGAAATGCTATACCTGGGTCACATCATCGGGAGCCAAGGTGTTAAGGTCCACCAAGAGAAGATTGAGGCCATTCTCAATTGGCCAACTCCCAAAAATGTAACAGAGTTAAGGAGCTTCTTGGGTATTTGCACTTATTACAGAATATTTGTAAAGGGATATTCACAATTAGCAGCCCCTCTTACTAACTTGACAAAAAGAGGAGCCTTTTTATGGACAGAAACCACCCAAGAGACTTTTGAGCGGATGAAGGAAGTCATGAGTTCATGTCCAGTTCTAGCCTTGCCAGACTTCTCTCAGCCCTTTGTATTGGAGTGTGATGCTTCTGGGGAACGAATTGGGGTTGTTCTAACACAGAACCATCATCCCATTGCTTTTGAGAGTAGAAAGTTGCATAGTTATGAACGCTCTTACTCCATTTATGATAAAGAAATGTTGGCTATTATGCATGCATTGGCCAAGTTTCGTCCATATCTAGTGGGGAATCGGTTCAAAGTCAAAAATTATCATAATAGTCTCAGATACTTCCTTGATCAGAAGGGATTAAATGAGAGGCAGCAAAAATGGGTCAACAAGATCCAAGCCTATGATTTTGAGATTGAATATGTCAAAGGTAAAAACAATGCCATTGCAGATGCCTTGTCAAGGAAACCAGCTACCTTCTCTCTCATAGACATTGTAGATGACTGGAAGTCCCATCTTTTGGTGGAATACTCAAAAAATCATTCAGCTTGTGAGATCCTTGATGGACAGTCATCAGACATCCGTTATAGAGTTGTCAATGATATTATCTATTATAAGGATCGAATCTATTTGGTACCCGAGTCTCAAATTAAGATGAAAATCTTACAAGCAGCCCATGACTCTCCTTTAGCCGGGCATTCAGGCTTTCTGAAGACTTATAGAACCATCAGGGAAAGGTTCACATGGAAGGGACTCAAGAAGGACATTATCAAATATGTTCAAGAATGTGGTACCTGTCAAAGTAATAAAGTTGAACACACACACCCGACAGGTTTATTACAACCACTACCTATCCCGGAACAAAAATGGGAGAGTATATCCATGGATTTCATTACAGGGCTACCATTTTCACAAGGTAAAGATTGTATTTTCGTGGTGGTGGATCGTCTCACCAAGTACGCTCACTTCTTTGCAATCCCCTCCAAAAATTCTGCATCTCAAATAGCTGAAATATTTTTCCAAGGGGTATTTCGTCTACATGGTTTGCCCAAAACCATTGTGAGTGACCGTGACAGTAGATTTATGGGAGCATTTTGGCAAGAATTATTCAGGTTGACTGGAACAGAACTCACTCCTAGGACCAATTATCACCCACAGACAGATGGACAGACAGAAGCAGTGAATAAATGGGTGGAAGGTTACTTACGAGATTATGTCACAGGACAACAACGAGCATGGACCAAGTGGTTGTACTTAAAGAAAACTGCTATAACACCACTTATCACATGTCCATAGGGATGTCACCTTTCCGAGCCTCATATGGGTACGAGGCACTATCTTTTGCAGATACAATGTTTGGAGATAATAGAGCACCTTTGGCAAAGGATTGGATCCAGGGGTGTCAGGATATTCTGAGAGCCCTCAAAGACAATTTGCAGACGACACAGAATCGACAAAAGTTATATGCAGATCGTCAAAGGATAGAGAGGGATTTCGAAGCGGGAGATGTGGTTTATCTCCGGCTTCAACAGTACAGGCAATCTACTTTGAAGCAGAAGGGGGCAGAAAAATTAAAGCCACGATTTTATGGGCCCTATCGAGTTGTCCGGAAAATAGGAGAAGTGGCATATGAGCTAGAGCTTCCCGCAGAGATCAGAATTCATAATATCTTTCATGTCTCCTGTTTGAAGAAAGCATTAGGATCAAACATAAGATCATCACCAGAATTACTGCCACTAGATGAGGAGGGCCATCTACAACTGGTTCCTGAGGAGGTATTCGAGGTGCGGGAAAGGAAGCTTCGAAGCAGAATCATCCGCATATATTTGGTACGATGGAAAGATCTGCCCGTTGAAGATGCGACTTGGGAAGGAGAGCACATATTGCAACGTCCAACATTAAAATTGCTTGAGGGAAAGCAATTTTGGGCAGGGGGAACTGTAATATTCCCAACCGTTTAACCGGTTGGACCAAGTCTTAATGGTAGAAGACTAATAAATAAAATAGTAAATAAGCGGCACTGGCCCATGGTTTTTCCTTTTAGATTGTTTTGACCCCAGGTATTTGCTCCTAGTTTTTCCTTTTGGTTGTTTTGACCCCAGGTATTTGCCCATGGTTTTTCCAAGTAGCCATCTATAAAAAGAGAAGGAGGAACGAGAGCAACACATGGAATTTGATCTTCTCTCCTTAGATATTTTGAGAGCTCAAGCGAGTTTTCAAGTTGTGGGGGTTTTCAGGTGAGACCCTCAGCCACTCTTCGGTGGGACTCGATTTCACCCTAGTGGGAAAACACAGCTTCGGTAATCTCTCTGGTTACCCTAGTTGGAACACTTTCTTTCATTTCTGTTACTTGAACAGGGTTACGCATATTATCGCAGCTAGTTCAAGTTTCTGAGTTTGGGGGTATCCTTCGCAGGGATTTCTACTGCTTATTGGAGTATACGCAGATCCAGTGGCTACGAGTCGAACTCGCGAAGTGATAGACTGTGTATAGCCCATTATTGGTCCGTCAACGAGAAAGAATTATTTCTTGGGCATGCTGTCTTCCTGTGAGAATTGAAGTCTGCTTCATCCCCTGTTAAGATAACGCCTTGAGCGCAGAAGGGAGGCCAACTCCGTCGGAGGTTGTAGTAATGAACTCACCCACAATGACTGCCATATTCACGCAAGAAAAGAACATATATATTGATCGCAGAAGGCTCGGTTTGAACACATGAAGGAGCTCTCGTGTAAACATAGGAATTGCTGCATCGATGATCTGCTCAAGCAACACTTCCGGCAACATTACAGAACCCTATCACTCTGTCCCAAGTGATCTCGATCTGCGCTGAGTGCTGGAGTATGCTGCGATCTGCCCAAGCAATGCTTCAGGCAACATTACAGAACTTGTCACCCTGTCCCAAGTGATCTCTGTCTGCGCAGACAGATCTGGAAACTACAGTTTAATTCTGTTTTAATCTCAGTACGCTGTTGCGGATCCCCATCTATTTTTACTGGGCGTTGATAATTATTATGAGCTTCTCATATGGCATTTTGTATGGAGCGATATGTATCAGTATGGGCAAATTTTAATAAAATTCCTAGTTAATTCTCGTTGGAAGGGTTATCATTTATTCATGTTTATTCACAGTTGGTATTTATGCATCCTTATTTTACAGTAGATTTAATGATTATTCGGTAAAGAATATTACAATTACAAAAACCAAGAAATCTTATCTGAAGCGCTTAAATTTCATCTGGAAACAAATAGAAAGAGGAAAAATGCATGAAACCCTCAAATCCCAGAACCCAGAAACTGGATTCATGCAAAGATGAATAAATCGTACGCTACTGCTGGCGTCTCCATATTATACATTTCGTTTTCATCCAACGATCATCATCTCTTCGCGCCCAACCGACCGATCCGACAACCATCAATGGATCTCGGAGGGCTATTATACACGAACAATAATGCGCGATGAGATTGGTATAGCGAAACCGCTTCCTCCACGTGTCACCCAACCTATGGCATCGCTCTGAACTCTTAAATACTGCTTACCGTGTAAAGGCGGTGCGATAAAAACCGCTTCCCACCTTTGTGACTGGCGATATACTGCTGGATTAACTCATTCGCACAGAATTTCAGATTCTCCGCATGTACACAAATTCATGTGTGATTACTTCACCGAACTGTTCCATACGACACAGGTTTACAGGCTCAGTTACCTTTAGGTATGGCGGATTTCCAACCATGGCGCCAAACGATAAAGTGAAAGCTTACATGAAAATCATGTTGAACAAATTGACAGAAAATGCAAGTAATGTTCTCACCATTGTTAAGGGCATTTCTATTGTGGTCAGTTCAGTCAAATCCATGATCATTTCTATTGTGGTGAGTTCAGTGAAATCCGTGATTAGAAGGAAAACTCAGAAATATTTCTGACTGCATTTTGTGCAAACTCTTCTAAAAACAATGACATAAATAGAAAAACATATAAATTCCCCAAATAGCCATATTCGTTTTTGTTTTATTTGATTATATCAGAATTATCGAGGTTAGAAACTACATAATAAAATGTGTTAATCGGGAGATTATGGATAATAAAATGAAATGCAAATGCTCTAATGGGCATTGTGTTACAACATAAATGAATATTAAGAACACAATTTTTTGGTTGTATTCATATATATAAATATCCCGGTATAAAACCAACCCTGACGAGTTCGAAAAAAGAGGTCACATAAAGATATCGAAACAATGTTCCAACTCTGTTATTCTGATGAAAAGAAAGCAAGATCTGAAAACTAATCCTTCTTACTTAGTACAAACCCCTGCGAAGACCTGAATGAAAAATATTTCCTCCCCTCATTTCTTCCAACAAATAAACCTCAAATTATCCTGTGGGTGATTAAAGTAAAGCGATATTTGGATTTGGTGGATCATTAAATGACCTCACAAATTGGGAGTATCGAGGCTCAGGATCCATGTTACGATGGGTGAAAGGTATCACATGGCCCAAGCTCCTCTTCTACGAAGGGCGAGGCAGTTGCTAACAGAATATTAAATGAGTAGTCTTTTTAAATGCAATTTTTTTAGAAAGTTTTTCAATTTATTTTGAGATTTAATTTGTTTAAAATTTAGCTGGGATTAACACAAGTTTGATAGAAAAAATCTTCATAATAAAAGTGTTTTGCCTTAGTTTTAGAAAATATTGAATCAATATATGTAATAAAAAATCTATTTTAAACAACATATCAATATTTTCTCACATATTTTTTCTCCAAACTCTAGCAAAATTCTGGCAAAAATATCCACAGAAATTCCAAAAAAACTCACTCAAAGACTACTACAAATATTAAAATATTAAATGTCGTCATAGAGCATAGAGGTCATCGGATCTGGAACACTTGTTTCAAATGCAACAACTTTTGCAATGGCATTTATGAATCTACCACAGGGTGCTTCGACACTGCCATTCTCTAATGCAGTTTAACCCTCCATACCTCTGTTTTGACAACCTTGATAACTTTGCTAAGCTTGATCAGACGAGTCACGGATAAATCATTCCCCAGAAACCTAAACCCTAAAGTTTTCCCCAACATGGTGTGTACCCGTGCACTTGGATTATGGCCCAGCTTGGAATAGCAATTTATGTTTTGAGTTTACAGAACTTTACAGTCCTCAACGGATCATCCAAGAAGAGCATATTTCGATGTACCTATCTATTCTAAGCTGAAAATCATAAACCTACCAGCAATCAATTAATCCTCTATTATTATTTTAACATTAGTAAATGTATTCCTGAAAATCAGAAACTCTGCCAGCAATCAAGTAATCTTCTATTATTATTTTAAAATTAATAAATTTACCTGCTTTAAAATATTTATGACGATTCTAATAAGGCTGGAAATCCCAAATTATTATTTTACCAGTCTATCCACATTATTTCTGTATTGTTGGATACATAAAATAGTAAAAATACAATCACGGGATCATATTTTACTGATGGCGAGGATTTTCAGACGATGCGTCGTTACTTCTCTATAATGAATAACATCCCTTAGATTGCTTGTGGCGAAGACTATCTCCGAGATCCCTTTCCTCAGGGCCTTCCCTGTCGAGCCTGTACTGCTTCCCAGCATTCCCATGAGCTGAAGAGCGAGCTTTGCCGTCTTGATTTGGGATTCGGGCGCGTTGGGATTTAATTCTGTGAGCCCTATAATTTTGGGAATTAGCCCTCTGCTGCTTCCTATCTTAGCGCAGTTGTCGTGCTCGTTGGCCAAGTTTTTCAATATCTTCAACCCAGAAGACTGAAAACAAAGTAATCGTATGCATTCTTGTATTGCCTCGAATGGATTTCAATCTTTTTGCTGTCGTAAAGCAAATATGCTATAGATTCCATGGATCCAGCAATGGCCGTCACTCGAATGCGATTCTGGTTTTTCTTGACCAATTTCGAGATGATCTCTGCAGCCGCTCTTCGAATCTCCTGCTCGTGATAGTTCCTCCAATTCAGTATCTCGATCAGCCTTTCCACCACGTCTCACATGGTTCCGATCGCCCGCAAAGTCTCCTCTGCAAACTGATCTTTATTCGCAAGCGCCGACAGAACTCGAGCCCCACCCATAACGTGACCTCACCCAATACTATTTCGCAACATGTCAAAATATTACCAGATAAAAGGACGATAAAGAAATGTTTTCATTGGCTGGGGTGAACAGTGTTTTCTCACCCCAAGCCTGCAAAGAAAACTCCTTCGGCGTAATAAACCAGGGTAAAGACATACTTGTGCCTCAAAATTACACTATTATTTTTTGATTGGATATTTTATTTTTTATTTATAATCTAGATAGTTTATTATAATTTAATTGTTACAATATCAGCCAAAAAGCTATTAGTCTTTGCAAATTTATTTATTTATTTATCTACTAGTCTTTGAAAACTTTTCTATTTATTTGCAAGTGTGTGTTTTCTTTCTTTCCTTTTCTTTGAATAAAAAAAATAATTTAGTATCTTATTAATTGAAAAAACATAACATTTTATTTAATAAATCTAAAATCATTATAATTATTAATCCATTTCAACTTTATTTTTGTTAATAAATCTTAAATATGAAAAGAATTGAGAAACTGAAAAGTAAAATGGAGCAGAAAATTGCTCATCTCAATATTACGAAATAGTTAAATAGATTACATTGGAAACATCAGCAATAAATAACTGGAGTTAAACTCGACTAAACTGGACTCACTCAAACTGACCTACGACACTTGGACTGACGGTTTAGACACCTAGCAGGTGGTTGAGATTACGTTCTTTAACACTCCCCTTTAATTTAAACCACATAAAAATTTAATTCAGATACCTGCTGGTCTATGTCTCAGTGAGGCTTACAATTTAAAAAAAATTTGACTTCAACTAGATTTGGTTTTCTTCTTCTCTTATTCCATATTCTGTAGCCTCTAAATTGTTTCAAATTTTCGTCTCATTGTATTCTTCAAACCTCAAATTCTTCATCTGCTGGTGCAGGTCTACTGTTGTTCCAGACTGTCGAAGCATGTATGGCTTGCGTTCTCGCGCCAATCCTTTGTTTCGGCACGTTGGCGCGAGTATTGGCCTAACAGTCGCGCCAACGAACTTCTCCTCTCTACTGCTCCTTCTTGGCTCTGTTGCTGCTCTCCAGGGAGGCTTATGCAAGCTAGCTCCGATACCATGAAAAGAATTGAGAAACTAAAAAGTAAAATGGAGCAGAGAATTTCTCATCTCAATATTACGAAATAGTTAAATATATTACATTGAAAACATCAGCAATAAATAACTGGAGTTAAACTCGACTAAACTGGACTCACTCAAACTGACCTATGAAACTTGGACTGACGGTTTCGACACCTAGTAGGTGGGTGAGATTACGTTCTTTAACAAAATCATTATAATTATTAATCAATTTCAATTTTATTTTAGGAATAAGTGGGGAGGACAATTTATTTTTTTAAATAAAATATTCAAATATTTAAGAATATGTCTAAAATTATTATTATTATTATTATTATTATTATTATTATTATTTTAAATAGATATTTTAATTCCAATAAATTAAAAAAAAAAAAACCATTTATAATGGAGTAAATTAATTAGTAAACAAACTCATCATATTTTATATTGATACTATTTTCCTCATCTAGTAAGTAGGAAATTAAAACTTATTTTTGGTCTTAAAAACTTTCGACCAATGATTTCATCATTAATTAGCATGTAGATTTTAATGATTGTTAGAAGACTCCAAAAATTACAAGAAGATTTTCCTGTGATAAGGGAAAACAGTTGAACATGATTTTCAAGTTGTTAGCCTACCTTAAGATTCTATTGAATTTGAAATAAAGTTTCACAACTTTGAGTATAACCAAGAAGAAATTTAAAACGTGAACTATTGAATGGACTAAGAAGGATATTACTCTTTACACATAAATAAGTAAAGAAAATGTGTTGTTGATTTTGTGAATGAATATCATTAAATTTTCAAAGAAATACTTCTACTACATGCTACTATTTTGTCAAGTAAATTTAAGGTGTTATAAAAATTCATAATTTGTATATATATTTTTCTCTATTTTCATATTCACGATTAAAATTTTTAAAGATAATAAAAACCAATAAATTAATACAAATGAGAGTGAATATCTCATTAACAAACGAAAATAAATAAAATATAAATAAAGATTTTTCTTGGATAGAGATGTTACATAGTGCTTAATTCCACCATATAATTGCACTCATTAATTCCTTTGCCAATTATTGATTTTATCCTCCCATAAGTGTTTTATTTTTACTTGTTTCTAACTTTCGCTCAACCATATGACATGAAAAAGTCACACTAAAAAAATTCAAATCCCCATAGTTATATCAATATATACACTCAAACAAAACTTTTAAAAAATCCTCTTTTATTTTGAAAAATCTAGATAACTATATGAAGCACAGAGTTATACATTGTCCAATTGTTGTATTTGTATGCCTCAATTCAATCATAATGTATTTCAAGTATGAAACTATAGAAATCAAAGTTATTTTGAGTTTCAATCTTTCCAGTAAGCACACAAGCGCGTTAGTAATAGTGTAATTTATAAACTATGAACTCTAATTGAAGAGAAAGTTATACAAAAATCAAAATCACCATGAAAATTCCACGGTTCACTATATCAACAATTCTTCAAGCTTAGCCCCAAGGGTTAGCTCAACTGGTCATGGTCGGGTGCCCGTCGTTAAAGCACCTTTTTCATTGAGAGGTTGTTGGTTCATTTCTCTCGACACTCTCAGGGTCAAGACCCATGGTTGAGCGAGTAGGAAGTGATCCATTTGGGTAGATCTTCTTGGCATAAATATTTCGTGGGCATAGTGGTGTGATCCATTTGGGTGTATCTTCTTGGTATAATTATTTTGTGGACATAGTGCTCACCGATCTCTGGGCTCTCTGAACCACATAGAAGGGGAGAAAAATAAAAATAAATAAATAAAGTTCTTCAAGCTTAGCGATACGTGATATGCATTTTCTTCCGTGACAATGGGAACATTGGTTTACAAATATCTGAGTGAAGAATAAGTTGTGACTCATGCATAATTGAAATTTATGGTTGGAATATTAAATCCGGTGATTGTTTTATTTTAAAGAAACAGGTAGATTGTATTAATCAATCTGGTAAGAGGGTCAATACTTTTTCACACATGGAATTTTCATCATCTATTATATTCCAAAACTGCTCAAAAGGAAGTCTATTGCTACCCTGCTTATTCCCAAATATGCCTCTCGCATGATTTATCTTATATAATCTTCAAAATATGCTACTATATACTATTGTTTTACATAACATATGTCAAAAAGAAAGCTTTTAATAGATATCTACATTCCCGGTGGCCCGATGTATGCCGACGCGTTGCCATTTTCCTCCACTGACTGCATTATAATTTATGGAATCATCTACTCCTCAAGCTCACGTGGAAGATCTACTCCAGGAGAGGAAGGATCCTGAAGCGTGAAAATATCCTTGAGGAAACCTACAATTGATGCTTCAACCGTCACCTATGTTTGATCTACCTTCATGCTAAGATTGTAAACTTTGGTGGCGAATTTTTCCACCATTAATTGGATTTTCTCCACATCCTCCCTTAGAGCCTCTACCTCCCACATTACTAGAGAAAATTGTGACCACGCCTCAAACACAATACGGTCCCCGACTCTATCCAGTTTGGAAAAGCTATCCTCGAACATTACCATAACCGGTATTGACCTGAAGTTTTCACCACCTTCATCGTTTGGAGGGGAAATGCTTGTTAGCAAATGAAATTTCACTGAAATTATACGTAGCTCCATCCCTTTAACTCTTCACTGAATTTCACTGGTTATTTTTAGAAACATAAGACTTTGCAGTCCCTTTTGGTGCTTTAAACACTCCTTTCTTGTGTTGTCTTGACCCCTCCAAGCTTTCCATCAAATTTCTTTCTACCCCTTCAACTTGCTCCTTGACATCCACATATATGTCTACATCAATTTCAGGTAATTTTTTCTTCTTTTTAGCCTACATAACAGTCCTCCATGATTGTTCTTCCTCTTATTCTTCAGCACTATTATCCTCCCCAAGGGTGGAGCTTTCCTTTTGGGTACAAATTCCGTCTTCCAGTAGCTCAGATTCAGTTTTTTTTAGAATCCTCAACCCCCTTTTCTGGTACCTTGCATGTAGCCTCCTTACTGGCCACTGAATCCTCTTTCCCACATGGACTCCACTCTTTAAATTTTGCATCAATGTTGCTTGTAGTTGCTTTGTTTGCCTTTGTAAATGTTCCTTTTACTTTTTTGAATTCCTCTTTTAGTAAATAGCCATTTCCAACTCCCTTTCTTCATCGATCATTCCACACCTTTTTATGCCAACTAATTTCACACACTTTACTCTTTGGTCGTGACCTTCTCCTGAACCCATCTCATGACTATTTTTAGTCATATTCACCTTTCTATCTTCTTCTTCTTTCTGTGAACTCTTCCTCATTCACTTGTGAGCTACAACTAAGCCTCTTATTTGTCTTATAGAAAGACTTATGGATGCTACCAACACCTCAGCAAGCTTCCTTTGAGCTTAGCCTTTTGGTGTTCCTTCTGTGAACCCTTCTCGACAGTTCTCCCCATACTCAATGTGGAACTATCCCTCTCTTGGGAACTTCTACCCAATAGTTGATGTTGGAAGTTTTCCTCCTCCTCGGTCCTCTGCAATAGAACCTTTCAATTATCTTTGTGGAGTGTACCTGCTACTTAGCTTTCAAAATTTTTGTGGTCGTTGCAATCTTTTTCTCACTTGTCCTTCTATTGTTCTCTTTTTCTCCGTAAATCTGAATTATGTTGCTCGGTTCATGTCAGATTTCTTCTAATTTTTTAGTATTAACTGGTTCTCTCTCCTCTACTGGTTATCTATCTCATCGTGCAAAGACATTTATGGATGCTACTTCTTTCTTTATGTGCTACTATTTTTCCTTGTCTATGTCAGCTACTACAACCTGTAATACAATCGTTTCATGGCTTTTTACACTATTTCCATCGATACAATTTTTGATATTTCACAACAACATTTGCATGTATTTATTTCATATTCTTTAAATGCTATGGCTTAATTCCATTAATACAATTTCTCATATTTGAATTTATATGGGCTTAAAATTAGAATTGAATATTTATTTTATATTATTTTAAATTATATGAATTTTTATTATAATTAATATAATCTTTGGATGTTTTATTTCGTGAAAATTTATTTACTTGATATGCTATTTTGAAAATACAAAATAAATATGAGTACAAAGTTTTATGTTCAATTCTCCTAATTGTCTTTTTCTAACAACATGCTAAAAAAACAAGTAAACTCACTTAAAAATTATTAAAAATATCCTATATGAAATCATTTTATTCATTAAATTTAACATATCATAATAGGTTTCATACATTTCTATTATAATGTAATAATTATTTGACTTACTCTTTCTTAAATAAATAAATATGTTTTGAAATATTTAAATAAAAATAAATAAAGTAAAATAAAATCATTTTTCATCTTTTATTTAATTATATATGTGAATTAATATCGATTTAAATAAAAGTTGAAAAATTCCATAGGCTATGGGTCATATTTCAGCGTGTGCGTGCCAATATAGATAGTGAATGCAAAGAAGTCCCAATTTGTAAACCTAACCCTAAACCTAGCCTAAGATAGAGTGAAACACAAAAATCAAACGTCCTAAACCTAGCCTAAGAAAGAGTGAGACACAAAAAGCAAACGCCTAAGATGGAGTGAAACACAAAAATAAAATGTTTGAATGTGAAGAAGACCTATCCTGAGATAGAGTGAAAGACAAAAGGCAAACGTTTGAATGTGAAGAAAAAGGGGAAACGGCTTCTTATATCATGAAAATAATGTCGCCTTAGTAAGTAATTGGTAATCTTTTGCATCAGTTTGCACAATTTCTATTAATATAAATATGTATATATATTCTATGTCCACCGCTATGCTCGTGTGTTACAAGATATTGGAATCTTGTGAATAACGTATATTTCTCGTCGCATGTGCTCATGGCTCTCTTCCAGTTCACGAATTCTCTTCAAGAGAACTCCAGAGGAATCCTCTTCCAGTGCTGCAGCAGGAAGCCCTGTGACATGACTCATGATTGTGGTGAAACTCTTAAAGATTGGCGTACCGACATGTCCAGAAGTCAAGATAACGGTTCAAGATTATTTTCATTAGTGTTGAACCCGGGTCTTTATAATTCAAACTCCAGACTTCAAAATGAAAATTAAATGAACATAAAAAGAAAACCATAGATTGGTTGAGCTTTGTACAGAAATATTTCAATATTTTTGCCAAGCTTAATTTGGCTTGAATCACTTAAATTCTTCCCTTGGGTGAACATTTCCTGAAGTAATTCGGGAGATATAACTGATAAGATATTTTCAACGAGGATAATAAAACAAGGACTGTAGAATCTGAAATGGCCACTGCTCTCTAAGCCAGCTAATAAACTAGAATAAATATGACATAAAAAAACAATGAAAGACAATAAAACTAAAAAAACAAAGATCAAATGAAATCACTGCTCAACTTGTAAATCTCACGTTGCTTCATCTATGTAAATACATTCTTATATAATAAACCTATTACTAATTCTTTTTTATCAAATACTAATTATTTATTTTGACTACTATCAATGATTCTGAGCACTGGCCATCCTAATAATTTGCTGCACTAATTCTTAATAACATAGAATCACAAAATTTGCTGACAAATTTCAGCAATTAAGCATTATTCTCAACACTCCCCCTTAATGCTTAATGAGGGCTTACTAACTTATCTCTTAGTGCCAAAAACTGATCTTTTGCAACTGCTTTGGTGAAGATATCTGCTAGTTGATGCTTAGTATTTATGTGCTTCAATTCAACATCTTTCTTTTGCACCAAATCCCGAATGAAGTGATATTTCATGTCAAAATGCTTTGTCCTGCTATGATGAACTGGATTCTTTGCTAACTTGATGGCACTTACATTATCACAATAAATCATTGTAGGCTGAATTTTCTTCTCTCCAATTTCTTCCAAAACTTTTCTGAGCCAAAGAGCTTGTGTACCTGCTGAAGTAATTGCAACATACTCTGCTTCTGTGGATGAGAGGGCAACAATGCTTTGTTTTCTTCAGCTCCAAGTAATCAAACCAGAACCAGAAGAGAAACAATTTCCAGATGTAGACTTACGGTCATCCACACTACCTCCCCAATCTGAATCACTAAATCCAACAAGATTGAACTTTTCAGCAGAGTAGTAATGAATACCAAAATTTAGAGTGTCTTTCACATACCTTAAAATTCTCTTGGCTGCTTTCATATGTATTTGAGATGGATTTGTCATATATCTTGAAACAAGTGAAACTGAAAATGCAATATCAGGTCTTGTGTGGGTTAGAAACATCAAGCTCCCCACAATACTTTTGTAAGTTGTCTCATCAACTAAATCAGCACCATCATCCCTACATAATACAATTCGTTGAGCACTTGGAGTAGGGGATCCATTACAATCAAGCATATCAAATTTCTTCAACATATCATGTGCATACTTTGTCTGGAAAATGAAAATTTGTTCCTTAGTTTGATAAACCTCCATTCCTAGAAAATATTTCATGAGACCTAGATCTTTCATCTCAAATTCATTCATCATAGCAACTTTGAACTCATTATTCATTTTGGAACTACTACCCATATACAATAGATCATCAACATACAAACTTATGATCAAAATATCAATACCTTCTTGTTTGTAGTAAAGGGTAGGATCATTCTTACTTCTCTCGAAGTCTTTCTCTTGAAAGTATCCATCAATCCTAGCATACCACGCTCTTGGTGCTTGCTTGAGACCATACAAAGCCTTCTTCAACTTGTAGACATTATTCTCTTTTCCTTCCACTTCAAAACCTTGTGGCTGCTCCACATATACTTCCTCTTCTAAGTACCCATTCAAGAAGGCACTTTTCACGTCCATGTGATGTACGCTCCACCTTTTCTGAGCTGCTAATGAAATCAACATTCTAATGGTCTCTTGTCTTGCTACTGGTGCACATGTCTCTTCATAATCAATTCCATACTTTTGTGTGAATCCTTTGGAAACTAATCTTACCTTGTGTCTTTCAACACTCCCATCACTATTAAATTTCGTCTTGTAGACCCATTTGGTGCCAATATTTTTCTTTTCATGCGGAAGCTCTGTCAATTCCCAAGTGTCATTCCTGTGAATGGAATCTATCTCTTCTTGCATAGCTTGCACCCAAACCTCATTAGTACATGCATCTTCAAAACATGATGGTTCAAAATCGGCCTTGGCTAATAAAGAAAAATTCACTGTCTCACCTATTGGGTTTTCATCATGTGATTGATTTGCAGTCCTCTGATATATGTCACTCAATCTCCTTACCTTCCTTGTAGAACTTGGAGAAGAATTTGGACTTGAACTTGATGCTGATGAAATTGATGAAGGACTGCTTGGTGGAGTTAAACTACTAGATATAGAAGCATTAGTTGGCTGCTCAATATCAGCAATTATATCATCATTCAAAACAAATTTTTTCTTCTCAACATGGCCTTTTTGATGACCATAAACTCCCCCTTCATCAAAAATTACATCTCTTGATACAATAAGATTTTTAGTGAGGGGATTATACAACTTATAAGCCTTGCTTGTCTCACTATACCCAATGAAAATGCATGACTCACTCTTTGCATCTAACTTTTTCCTATTTTGATCAGGTACATGCACATAAGCCAAACAACCAAAAACTTTGAAATGATTAACATTAGGCTTTTTTCCATACCAAGCTTCATAAGGAGTCATCTTCTCTAGTGCACTAGTGGGGCTACGATTGAGGATGTACACTGCTGTAGCAACTGCATCTCCCCAATAAGAATTGCTCAATCCCTTAGTTTGTAACATGCACCTTGCCATTTCAACCACAGTTCGATTCTTCCGTTCAGCTATGCCATTCTATTGGGGTGTGTATGCTGTAGTATGTTGCCTCTTGATTCCATTCATATCACAATAACTCTGGAAATCTTTTGAGAAGAATTCTCCTCCACGGCCAGTCCGCAAACATTTGATCTTGGACCCTTTCTCATTTTCCACAAGTGCCTTGAACTTTTTGAATGTATCCAAGGCTTCACTTTTGGCCTTCAAAAAATATACCCAACAATTTCGTGAGTAATCATCAATAAAAGTGATGAAATATGATGACTTACCCAAACTATTAGTTTGCATAGGACCACAGATGTCTGAATGAAAAAGCTGAAGTGGATGATGAGCCCTCCATGCACTTCCCTTTGGGAACCTTTCCCTTGCATGCTTGCCTTTAGCACATCCTTCACAAACCTCCTTATGCTCCTCTACCTTGGGCAAACCAGAAACTAATGCATTTGAGGTTAGAAGCTTCAAACTGCGAAAATTTAAATGCCCATACCTGAGATGCCATAGCCAACTTGAATCCTCATAAGCCATATTTGCAAGGGTGTTGCTATGTTCATCAAACCTTAAGGGAAACATCCTATTTCTTGTCATAGGCACAACAGTGATCACCCTATTTCCCTTATTCTGATCATAGATAGTACATGTCTTATTTTCAAAGAATACTTTATAATTTTTCTCACATAGCTGCCCAACACTTAACAAATTGTGCTTCAATTGTGGAGTATAATAAATATCATGAATACTCTTTATACCTTCTTTTGTCTGGATCTCCACAGCTCCTTTGGCAGCAACCTCCAAAGATTTATCATCACCAAGCTTGACCTGAGATTTAAAACTTCCATCCTTGGTTGAAAACAATTTCTCATTCCCTGTCATATGGTTAGAGCATCCAGAATCTATGTACCAAACATCTTTACTAGTATTTTCACCTTTGGCATAAGATAAAAATAAGTGATCTGGAGGATACTCATTACTTTCTTGAGCATAGTTAGCATTTTTACCTACTTTCAATCTGCATTCTCTTTCAAAGTGGCCATATCTATTACAATAGTAACATTGAACATTTCTCTTATCAAATCTACCTCTTCCTCTGAAACTACCTCTGTCTCTACCTCTAGAAAAATTTTGGCTTTGCCATTTACCTTGATCTTGATTGGTTTTGGCACTACTGCTACTTTCATCTTCATTATGTGTAATTTGTAATTTAGAGGAAAAAGCTTTCTCAACAACTTCAAAATTTTCTTTCAATCTTTCTTCATGAGACATGAGAGATCCAACCAATTGATCAAACTTTAATTGTGTCAAATCCTTTCTTTCTTCTAATATTATGGCAACATTATTCCATCTAGGTGTTAAAGATCTCAATACTTTTTTTATTAAAACTTCATTACTTACTGTTTCCCCAAGTGTAGCCATTTTATTGACCACATCTTTGACTCTCACACAATAGTCACTTATACTTTCAGCTTCTTGCATATTCAGATTCTCAAACTCTCTCTTCAATGTCTGAAGCTTGACCACCTTAACTTGATCACTACCTTGGTAAGCTTCTTGAAGAGTCTTCCAGGCATCTTTGGTAGTTGTAGCTCCTGATATTCGTGGAAATAAGCTCTTATCAAGAGCTATCTGAATGTGAAACAATGCTTGAGCATTCTTCTTCCTTGCTTCCTTTCTTGTTGTTTTTTCATTGGCTGTAAGGGCATTCCAATTTTCTGGCTCATCATAACCTGATTCAAAAATCTCCCACAAATATTTTCCAATCAAAAAATTCAACATCTTAATGCACCAATAATCATAATCGTTCCCATCAAATTCTGGAACAGGCATGTTAGAATTTGACATTTTTAACTTTGGCGAAATTCCAACAATTAAAAATTTAACCCAAAACAATTTTACCCGCTCTGATACCAATTGTAGAATCTGAAATGGCCACTGCTCTCTAAGCCAGCTAATAAACTAGAATAAATATGACATAAAAAAACAATGAAAGACAATAAAACTAAAAAAACACAGATCAAATGAAATCGCTGCTCAACTTGTAAATCTCACGTTGCTTCATCTATGTAAATACATTCTTATATAATAAACCTATTACTAATTCTATTTTATCAAATACTAATTATTTATTTTGACTACTGCCAATGATTCTGAGCACTGGCCATCCTAATAATTTGCTGCACTAATTCTTAATAACATAGAATCACAAAATTTGCTGACAAATTTCAGCAATTGAGCATTATTCTCAACAAGGACAACTTTGAATAGGCCCATAAAATGATAAAGAAGCTCTAAATTCAGTTCATTTGGTATTGTATCGGATTCTGTAAAACTGCTATATAAACATCAAGTCAGTTAAATTTGACTATTCTTTACACACATTTTCCTCTTCTTAAAACTGTTTATTATTGATTTTTAGAAATCCATACTTTAATATATCCTGTGACAACTATTTTTCTCTGATTCATTTGGAAAAGAACGAGTGGAAAACAGGCGAGTGCTATAATATAGGATAGGCTGGGTTATAAGAACATGGAAAATGTTGTCGAGCAGTTTATGGATAAGTGGGAATTCAAATAAGCTTTCTTCCCAGACACCCAAGTTCAATGCCCTCAAGAACATGCTTCCATTCCAAAGCGGCCAATTTGTTGTGCTATCTTCTAATGTATCATTGCTAGCTGAGACTAACCTGCTTCTTCTAGGTAAACAGACAAAGGCCAGCCGCAAGACCATAGCAATATTGGTGGATACCCCTTACATGTGATTCCTAGGACGAAGGTTACACTCAAAGGATATTTAAACACCAAAAAATGTGAATTGCAACTTCATTTCAATCTAATGGCTTTCCATTAACAATATTTCTCAAAATGTTGCAGTAAAAACGTGCAAATCTGAGTCAAATACACTGGTATATAAATTAAAATATCTTGTTGGAGTACTCTATAGTGTCAGTAGATAACGATCAATCATTTTGCAAATGTAGATAAACTAAATTAAGCAACTTTTTAGCGCAATTGATGACTAGCATGCTGCAAGAGTGCCTTCTATCATTAGTAAGGAAAGAGAAGAGAAGTCTCTATAGGACTGGTGCGGCTGCTGGCAATGAATTGTGGATATGGGATGGGATCTTTATGCTGGTGAATCCTTCAGGTGGCTCATGGCATGAAGATTTTTGTGACATCTTTTAAGTATTTTCAATGGGTTGTTATTTCGGTGCATTTCAGTCGTAGGAATTTCCTAAGCTGATGATGGGCTCTCCCAGGATGTCATTGCTGTTGTTGCTGCCAATTCTGTGAGCTATCTGGTTTTTCCGATTAGTCGTTTCTTTTTCTGGCTAATTTTGAATTGGTTTCCACGGCATTGATTCATTTATTGGCCCTGTCCTGGAAGGTTTACACATTTATTGGTATGCATCGTTTAATGTGGACCTATTTATGATTTTGGGTGGATGTCCGTTTCTATGGATTTTTACGCCCCTCAGGATTTCGATTTGGGTGTCTTTATTATAGTGATGTGGTATGTAGCCGTTATAGTTCGGTGATCCTCTATATCTAATCTGATTGCCGGTCGATTTCCTCCGGATTTTTCTGTACTTGCTTTGGGTCTCTGGATCATAGCTTTTCGGCTTCACATGGATCGTTTCTACAGCTGGTCTTTTCCCGATTTCAAATTTAATTATCTTCTGCAGCTGTCTGACATACTGTTGTCAGATCACATGATCTATGAAATGGTTGTTGTTTATCCGATGCATCTAGATTTCATGATGGTCCATGATAAGAATATGGTATGGGATGTCGAAGAGCACATATTTCTTCTGGGTTTCTCTTTCCCATCCCATTTTGATCCTAAGAGGCATGCCATTCTTGGTAGACAGATGATGAGTGGCTGGCGAATTAAATTGATTGCTATGATTTTGATGGGGGACCTTTACGCAACTTTTCATGATGATGCTGTATGGAGTATTGCATTTCAAGTGTTTCTGCTATTGTTCGAGCAGGGGAGCCGGATCTCCCCCAATCATGGGAATCAGTAAATCTTCGTTATCGGGCGCCATTTTTTCATTCAGGACAGTCTTTCTTTCATCAAGCGCGCCTGTTTTATCTTTTTTTAGAGTGCAGGGATTTTGGGTTTTTCCAGGGATGTTTTTCTTCTAACAAGCGAGCCTGACAATATTTATCAAGCGAGCCGGAATACCGTATGTCATGCGAGCATGATAATATTTACATGCGAGCCTGTTCTTTAATACAAGCGAGTCTGAACAACGATTTTTCATCTCATATCGGCTGGCAGTTCCTGCGCACTTTTTGCTGTCTACACCGTCTAACCGTTATAGATTTTTCTCCTCTCATATTTCGGCTATTGTCTTTTTCTAGGGGATGCAGTATGTGGGATATCGAAGTCGCTCAATGTTTTCAAGTGAGCCTGATTTGGTGATTGCACAAGCGAGCCTGCCTCAAGTCAGTCATGGATGTCACTATGGAACACACCTTTTTGTTTGCCTTCCTACTATGCATTTATCCTTTTTTTCCTCATTGTCATGAATTATGATGCTTCTGTATTATCTTTGAATGTCTTTTCAATGTATACAAGGATGATCTGATGGGTCTGTTTTATACTACCCGTAATATTGCTGGCCATGTACATCGAATATCTTCTCTTCATAAGTGTATTCTGTATGTATTTGGGAATATGGAGTTTTCTCGCTGTTTTATATAACAGTTTGAGAATGTAATGAAGAACATGTACTGTCATATATATCTTTTAATATATACAAGGTTTTTTTCTTCTGAAAAAAAAAGGAAACAACTTGAGAAATGTGTCTCGTAAATTCTCCACTTTGGTATTAGACAACAAACTCGTATATCCAAATTGAATAAAAATCGACAAAGTTGCGGCATAAAACTCATTTCACTCTGGTCAATCTTAGAACTGTTTTGCAAAGGCTGATTTACCAAGGTCGAAACAAAACGACTTTTACATATTACTCTGTAGAGTTTCTGCTACGGATAGATTTGGACAAACTGCACAAAACTACATCCTGGGCTAGTAAATAAGAAATTAAACCCGCCGTATCAAAGCTAATTTACTCTAAATATTCCAGTGTGTTAACAGCCTTGTATCTGACTTAAATTGAAAAAAAAAATCCCATGAACAGCTTGCGACGCAAAACAAGAATTTTAATCTTATCTTATTTAAAAACACAATTGACTGCATAATTTTTCCCAATAAATGCATGTTAAACGGTTATGTCCAACACACCTTCAAGGATCCCTTGCAGAAACCAAACATGAGGCCACATGAAGGAGTCGATCGAACATTCCAAGCCGTTCCGGAAGCAGTTGTTCCAAACCCTCACCTTCGTGCGCTCATACACATCTATTATATATTCTTTAAATTACACGACTTTTAAATGGATTTCAAAATACGTCTACGCAACCTTGGTTGACGCTAAGTACTCACACGCATGTATTATATATTTCGCAAGTGCCATATAGTTGCAATTAATAGACGATATTTCAATTATAATATGGGCTTTAATAGATGATATTTCAATTCTTGAACACGAAATTAAATATTTATTATATATTCTTCAAATTATATGAATTTTTAGATCTGCGCATTCACAAGTGAAATATAGTTGCAATTAATATAATACCTGCGAAAATATGAGTTTAAACACGGAATACAATATTTATGAAATTTTAGATGGATTTCAAAATATGTCTACGCTCACGCTCCGCTCCCATGGTTGACACTAGATATTCACAGTACATACACGCACGCTCGCTGACAGGAATAATGCTTTCTTTTAATTTTAATAAAATAACCCTCTCTCATTTTTTCACATGTGAATTTTAATAAAACAAGGTTACAAGGTAGCTATTACCTGCTACTTAGTTTAAATATAGTAATGTTGCAATGTGATGTTGGAAATGTCTATGGGTAGCTATTACGGCTATTACATGCCGCTTAATGTAACTATAGAGATGTTGCAATTTGAGTTTGAGCATGTTTATGAAGATTTGTTTTGTAATAAAGTATAGTTAAATTAAATTAGAAATAATTGTATTCGTAGCTACTACGTGCCACTTAATTTAAATATAGCAATGTTGCAACGTGATCTTGAAAATGTCTATGGGTAGCTATTATATGGGTAGCTATTACATGCTAGCATACAACATGGTTAAAATTTGTCATATGTTCAATTGGGTTGCTATTCTTTCACATTCTCTAAATGGACTAATTGAAAAGGTGCAAAAAACAAATCCAAATTAGTGGTGTTTCATATAATATATATGACTGTCTAATTATGTGTGGAATTTAACAAATGCTACATAGTAATGTTATAGTTAAATGATGGATTAGAATGTCTGCATTAAAAAATTTATTGCCTATACTTTCAAAACAAATCAAATATCTTTTCATATTACATGGGTACAATCAAATCTTTATGAGATTCAATAGTACTAACCGATACGTAGGTTTTTTTTATGTCATAGCAGAACCCATGGCGGAATGGTCTTATCAATTAACTTAGGAATACCAAATTTCCATAAGTATTTTATTTATTATAAAAAATTACATTCTTTTATGAAAAAAGTTTCATAAGTTTCATACTCAATGTAAATGTAACCGGGTTAATATATCATTTAAGAGCATTACTTGAATAAAAAGTATATTGATTACTCAATATCATACCCTCACAATAATTGATTTATATGATAAATATTTTTATCTAATAATATAAATATTTTATAAATAGTTTTTAAAATAAAAGTAATTTTTTTTTAAATATTTTTTTTGAGATATTTACAAGATAATCCATTTATTTATAAAACTTATTTTAAAATTCAAAATAAAAATAAAATAAAATTTGATATTCATAGAAAAAAAAAAACAAATTGATTAAACTACTACTTAAAATTATTGGTATATATACCTAATACATTCCACTAGTTGCGGAGTCATGGACAATAAAATGGAACCCGAATTAAAAAGATGATAAAAATCACTTTATTAAAATCGCTTACAACATAAAAAAGGATTAAAATTGTGCTGGTTTCATACGCCTCGTTCACCAAATACAAATCATCTTTTGGAATTTAACAACAATGTTAACTCTCTCAAATGGAGTGAATGAAAGCTCTCAAATCCATGGGTGTAAACATAGAATCCTGAACCAGTACACTGAGGCAAAAAGTCACCGATGGGTTGCTGAATTAGTAATTCTGCCATTATGAACAACTAGTTTAAATAGTTCAGGAACACTCAAAGCTGCGCTATCAACTTTTTCATATTATGTAGCGTTAATGCTATTAATAATAGCAGGATTTTGCTGCCAGATATTGTGTATGGGCCGATGTTAGGTTACTGCTACTAGCAATAAAAATATATTAATGTGGGCAGTTATTGTGTACGGGTTTACGTTAATGGCAGAAACTTTCGTGGTTTTAGATAAATTTTGAAGGAGTAGTCTACCCAGGCAACGTTTTAGCCCGGACGGCAGTGTTTTGTCGGAATTCGGGCAACTTAAATTCAAGAAATCAGGTACTTGCAATGTTTGAAATCTATTTTTGAGGTTGGAAATGGATTCAGCACTACCAAAATCCTCTAGGGCACTCAAAATACTTAAATTTAACAAGTGCAAACATGATTCTGATGAAATCTTTGCCGAATTTTTTAAAAATCTCTGCCGGAGTCCGGGCTAAAACGTTGCCTGGAAACGAGCCCAATTTTGAAACTATAAAAAGACATGGAAAGGAGATAATTCCTTCGTAGGCTGTGAATTCTTTCTTGGTCATGGATAGGATGTTTTGACGTACAATAATCACATCAATCTTGACTTCTGATAACCCATAACCAACAAATAAAATAAAATGCATGTACATACATATTCAAAGGCTTTTGAGTATCTTTATATGAAATTCTGTAGTACATTTCATGAAACCACGCTGAAAATATAATGATTAGCTTCAATCTAAGGTTGCGTGAACTAAATTTAGTTAATCACAAGGAAGTTGTCGGCACATCACCGACCTTAAGGTTTGGAGATATGTGCTCACAAAACCTATCAGCCCGGCGTAGCCACCAGTCGCTAGACTCGTACAACCGTCGGCGGAGTCCACCTTGTACAACGGCGGTAGAAAGGACACGAATTGCAAAGTATTTTGCAATAACATGTTGAAAATATTAGTCAATAAGAAATTAGATAAATAAATTAAAATAAATAAATATTAATAAATGTTAAAGTTTAACTATGGCAAAAACAAAAAAAATTTGAAACAAAGCCAAATTAATGTCGCTATCACATAAAACTTGATGCGTAGTATCTTGCCAGTGACAGATACAATAATCCCTTTCATTACCTCAAACACAGATAACTTCTAATTGCATCAACGCTTCATTCTTTCAGCGACCAATATTTCCACTGCTATCGGCCATTAATGCGGTGGTAGATACATTGTCCACCGTTAGATTTAAAATTGTTTAAATCTAATAGTGTACAGTGAATCTGCCACCGCATTAATGGGCCGATAGCAGTGGAAATAAGCTTCGCCCATTCTTTCTCTACTCACGATGGCTTCAACCAATCGTTAATATTTCTCCACCCGTCCAGGACATCAGTAGGTTATACGTACCCACTGTAATTTTGGTAATTTAAAAAACAAATGTATTCATTAAAAATAAAAGAATAAACGATAAGACATTTTAACTTTTGAGGACCACCGCCAATGTTGGTTGCACCAAGGTTATCTGCAATTCAGGTTATACTAATTATGATCCACCAGGGAACTAAACTACATCGCAAGCAGGCCTTACTCAAATTTACACGCGAAGAAATCATGCATATATTTAAATATGAACACCAACCATTCAACATTCTTCCTCATTTTACATTCATTCTTGGTTCATGTACTTACATAAGATATTGTACTCTTTCAATATGAATATTTTTTTGCACTTGTAATAAATACAATTTGTCACATGGATTTATTTTTTATAAAACATAGCTATAGCATTAATATAATTTCTATGACATACAGTGGCCATTATATAATTTTATGCGAAGATGATACTCAATGATAATAGAGTGGGTGTGTTTAGTTTAAAAACAGTATCCAATATTTACACTGTAAAGCGTTCTTATTTGAAAACAACTTACCTAAAGTGCCACCTGTACCATTATGTACCATCGATTTTCATGTTAGACGATTCAAATGATTTCTACCATTGATTGATTACTGTTATTTGATTATTGTTATTATTCAGTAACTGAAGTCGATTCTTGATCTGAACCCAAGTGCAGTTGAATTACCTGAGCGTCGCAAAGGATGTAGGGAAAGCGTTCGGTCTGGTAGCAGGTTTTGCTTCTGACTATTTTCCCCCTTGGCTTATTTTGCTCATCGGTTCCCTCGAACGCTTCGTAGGTTATGGCGCCTAGTGGCTCGTGGTCAGCCATAGAATTGAACCGCTCCCCTATTGGCAGGTGACATTTCTTGATCTTCTTGATTTTCTTGATTTTGAAGCAAAGGAAGTTACATACATACTGTAACTGTACATTAACTGTGATGTTGACAGATGTGTATATTTCTGTGCATGGGAGGCTAACAGCACAACCTGGATGAACACGGCCGTGTTGGTGACCTGTATCAGGGACTTTCGCAGGAACGAAGGCCCTGTCGTCAGAATTCTTAAGGGTTACATCGCTCTCAGCACCGCCATTTTCACCGATATCTGTAACGCTCTCTTTTCCAGCAGCGCTTCTTCTTTTCTGCTTATGCTCACCATCATACCTGGCATCGTCTGCGTGACTTCCATGATCTTTATGCACCCCATGCTTGTGCCGCCGACGAAAAAGAAGAAAAGGAAGAATCCCAGAGCTTCTCCATATTCAATGTCATAGCAATAATCCTGGCCCTTTATTTTCTCGCTTTTGCATTTATTGGAGAGCTTGGAGACACCCTGTCGCTCATTTTTGTTGGTTTCTTGATTCTTCTTCTCGTAGCGCCTCTGGTGGTCCCTATCAAGATTTTGATACAAGAAAGGAATTCCGCAGGACAGGGATCGATTCCCTGGAAGTCACCTTTCTTTAAATCCAAATCTGTGATCATCGGCCGAAAGCCTGATAACGAAAACCAAACCAGAGCCCCATTATTAAGGAACTCCGAGGAACCAAATGTTGGAGAAAACACTGAAATCTCCGCGCCTGAACCGAACGATGCAGGCCTTGTTACAGAATCACAAACTTGGAGTCCGCAAAGCGAAAGCAACGAGGAGCACATTGTCCGCGAGCCACGCATAGGGGAGGACCACACTATATTTCAGGTGATACAAAAGTTCGACTTCTGGTTGTTGTTCTTCGCGTTTCTCTGCGGTGTGGGAACTGGAATGGCAGTGATAAATAATATGGGGCAGATTGGTATTTCCATGGGCTTCTCTGACGTTTCAATCTTTGTTTCCCTCATTAGTATTTGGGGATTATTTGGAAGAATTGGAGCAGGCTCCATCTCTGAGCATTTCCTAAGGTTATTTTAATTTTATTTCCATGGCCTGCACTTCAATTTCAGTTTCATTTTATGATCTTGATTTTTCTCTCTATTTTATTTTTATCAGGAAGGCTGGCGTTCCAAGACCTGTATGGATGGCAGGGTCACAGCTGTTGATGATCGTAGGATACATAGTGATGGCTATAGGTATGACGGGATCGCTGTAAATTGGGTCCATTCTGGTGGGCGTCTGCTACGACGTTCGTCTGGTTATTTCAGTTCCCACTGCCTCTGAGCTTTTTGGATTGAAATACTATGGCATTATGTACAATTTTATCATCCTCAACTTTCCACTTGGCTCTTTCCTCTTCGGCCTAGTCGCCGGAATTTTGTATGATAGTGAAGCGGCGGATGGCCAGAATATCATGGCAAGACTGTACTCCGGTAATTACACACTAGAGAGTTGCGGACGAGCACCGACTGTGTTGGCACCCACTGCTACAGATTGGTCTTCTTGGTAATGGCTGTTGTATGTCTTGTAGGATTCGGCCTGGATGTTGTCTTGAGCTTGCGCTGCAGAAATTTGCACTCAAATATACAAAAATCTAAGCATGCTAGAGAGCGGCGAAACCTTGCCATGGCTTCTTAATAGGTCGATCACATGGAGACCTCGGAGACACCCTGTCGAAAGTAGTGGCCAAGAAAATCTTGAGAGAGTGGACGTCGGCGGCTTAAAATTAATTCAGGCGAGGAGGCATAATGTTAGCCTCGCAGATGTGAAATATTCAGCGCTATGTAATTTATGTGCATGCATAGATGCTTGTGTGCTATTCTTTTGGGTTGCAAAAGTCACTGTACCAAAGTCCAGAGTTGTTCTAAATACTCCAGCCAACCAGTCTAGATAGTCTAGATCATAAGATCTTAATTTTGGAGCACTGGATTTACTAAATGGTTAATGGGGAGATTTGATCTACCAAGTGGGGAGAGAGTTTCACTGTCAAGCCATTTGATTCTCAATGTTTCTCCTTAAAAAAAAAATACCTTGAATCAATATTTTATTTTTTTTATTTTTTATTTTAACATATAGTTATTTTATTTTTTATTTTTTTTATTTTTGTCTATAAAATAAGAGATGATATTACAATATAATTATTATTGTTGTTGATGATGTGGGAGTAAACTAGGAATTTGGAGATGACTTTTGTACTTTCCTCCAAGTACTACTATGTTTAAATATGTGATGTATAAGAAGAAGCTTTACAACATGGAATCAAGAGTTGGTGCTCAATCATTGAGGCATTAATGAGAAGGTCATCATGGGAAGCAAGGATAGTGTCAAAGATATTATTTAAGGACAAATATGATAAGGAGTTGGATTGTAAAAGGAAGATAAGAATAAGGAGGTGATCAACCCCACCCTTGATAGTAGTGTTCTACTCCCAAAACTCCCTAAAGAAAATGAACATCACTAGGATAAAAACCACTAGGATTCCCAAGACTCCCTAAAGAAAATGAACATCACTAAGATAAGAACCACTAGGATAAGAACTAATTCAGGTGGTCTACTCCCAAGACTCCACAATAGAATCTGTCAAATTTTCTATACTAAGATGGTGGAAGATGAAAAACACGTCCTTATAAGACAGTGGAAGATGAAATACAGTTCCTTTTAGAGTGCCCTCTTCTCATTAGCCACACATCCAATCTCACCTCCAATCTTCTTAACTTATTAAGTCTTCCCAACTATAGCTCGCAATTCCATATCATTAGCCACACCTCCAATCTTCTTGCTTTTAAAAAAAATCATAATTAGACTCTTTTCTTGAGCTCAAGTAGATATAAACACTTAAACACTTCAATAGTTTTAAAAAAATATTAATTATGGAGATGTACTTAGCTTTACTCTAAAAATACTTAATCTTTAAATAAAATTTGTTACAATACCATTTCATATAGCATTAGTTGATCTCACATATTTTTTAAATTAATCAATTTAATTAATAAAAACTTAACTATTCATTTCTTGAATTCATAGAAATATTTAACTCTGTAGAGCATATGTGTATATTCTTGGATTGTTTCAATGGGATGTTTCAAGGGGAGGGAGTATGAGGAGAAGTGTATGGTTGAAGGGTTGAGGCTGCTTTTTGCACTGTCATGTGCAATAACATTGTAATAAGAGTTTAAAAAATTCGAACCTTAAACAAAACGGAACTCTGGATATACCCTAACATGTTTGGACACTTTTACGTTCACAATAATGGGAGGTTGGATATAAGTTCTTATTTTCTGGATGGTTTTGAAGTGCAAGAGAAAGATCCCGCATAAAAAGAGGCCATATTGAGTGTGTGTAACACAAACAAAACTATTTATGGTTAATCTCCTTGATGCACACGATTCTGCCATTTTTTAGTTAATGCTAAAGGAGAAATTATTAGTTAGAAATAATGAAATATATGCTGAATTTAAAGATGTATAGTAAGAAATAATGTTATGTTAACTTACTTAAAACTTCATTAATATATTTTTTGCTTTTCCCATTATCTAGTTGATAAGTAACATATTTGAAGTTTTGTATATGCACTTGCTCAATAATGCAAATCCCCTCTTAAGTGGAGCATGTCCCATCTAAACAATGGCCTTCCAACATATCAACAAATTATATTATGAGTATTCTTGGAAGGTCTTCTAATGAATTAGGTTCAGTGTACTTTTAGAGGATAACTTAGCTTCATAGACCCTTATTTGATATGAGCCTCCATATGCATCTAGCTACCAAATCCTTCCCAAAATGATGCATATTCTTAAGCTCCAACTCCTTCACCACCTTAAAACTCAACTTATTCTATACTACTATTTCCTTTGTTACTGCTTTTATGTTATATTTTCTAAAGTATATGGATTCTTTTTAGAAGCATACCTCTCAATCCACAGTACGTTGATAACTTGTAAATTATGTTCAACAATTTCCCCCTCACGTGCTAGTTTTTTTCAAGTCTTTTCCTGATCATTGAAACTTACATTTTAATAGTAGAGTGAGGTACTAAGTAATTTTATTTTATATAATTTTTCAAGTCTTAGTCTTAGATAGTGATCATCGAAATTTCCATTGTAACAAGAATTAGGAAATAAGTGTAATAATCAACTTTTTTGGTTCGGGTTAAGTGGTGAAACTACATCTATTAGATCGCCATTGAGATCGATAGGCCACACCACAAGCTCAGGGTTCATTTGCGATTGAGAATTTAGAGAGGTTTGATTGGAGGCCACAAATCTCGCCCATATCTGAAACGAGTAGAACTCATAATCGGGGACGCCCGTGAAAAACGATTGATTAAAGTTAAAGGAGCGGACAAGTATCACATCAATTTAGTGACCATAAACATCACTGAGGTTGCATCTCTCCATTACAAGGAGAAGACAAAAGTATTCGGTTGGAAGATGAACACTAATTATTTTTGAAGGTCGAACTTGAATTATCTCAAGGGGGCTGCATTAATTTCTCCTAAGGTCTAGTGTTTCTCACTTGAAGATAAATCTGCCAATTTAATTGGAAGGTCAAGATCCTTTTTTTTAAAGATAAAATTGGTTTACCAATGCGTAGTTGGGAGCATAGCTACTAACACAGGGTACTCTAAAGTTTTACTCAGTCAATATCATTCATGCACGGGCGGTGTCCCGTATTGATCCAATCCAAGATCGAGCAAGCCATTGAATGAGAGACGTAGTTATTGGTATCATCGCAACATCACCCTGGGCGCAGAGGAGGGCGGACCAACATACTGATTAGTTGAAAGAGTCTGTGCGTTGACCACATTTCTGAAGCACTATCATAGCAACACTCTGAGCATGAAGAAGGGCCACTCGAAGTCGTCATCCTCATTGTCGAATCTACCACAACTGCAGGGGCACCCCAATTCAGATTATCAACATATGCTCTGAATTACGAGGCATTCTCTAATTAAATGCATATAGCACAACTGCATATTTGAAAGAACATAAAAAAAAAAACTCAATTGGTGATCAAAGCTTATGGTGGGGTGATTTAATTCAATGATGAGGAATGGTGGTCAACAAGAAGTTTGAAAATCTAGACCGTGGGGTAGTTTGTAGCAGTGCAGTGGGCTGATCCATTTATTTATAGTGAGAAGAGATTAATATTTTCTGGTATGCCAGCCACATTATTGTGTTCTACCAACCAATGAAAAAATATCCCCACAATGCTTCTCTAGTGTTGTAAAGAGTGACAGAGTTCTTGCAATGATTGGAAACTAAGACAGAGTCGAGGAAATTTTTCAAGTACACGTTGGAAAATTTCAATTATTTTACAGCGGGGATACACCGCTTGAGAATTAAAAAATCCTAAGATCTCGTGCACCAACCGCCATACTACTGTAGCAGAAGTTCAGGGTTGTGTTTAAGCACTGCACGCCATTCACACTTTGACAACGGGGATTGGAGGCACGTACTTACTAAGCGAGACTGGGCAACGATGGCAGCATTCTGTTGTATGACTTATTGTGACCTCACAGTTCAAATACAAGTTTTCAAGGAATGTATTGATGATCATTGTTGTAAACTTTTTTAGCATAGGTATATATTTCAGTCGTCGTGATCTTCGATCTCGGTAGATCTAAGGTGAATGCACATGGATAGTTTGTATATACAAAATGTATTTTCCTTTTAATATTTAATGGAAGTACATGTTTCTTTTCTTAGGAAAAAGGGTTATATTCTTGTGAAAACAATCATGATTATTTAATGTCAAGAATATTGGAGCATTTTATGTTTTCCACTTGAACATATTGAACAATTTAATATTTTTTTTTCTAAGTTGGTTTAATCTATTGATACAAAACATAGTATAAAAAGCAAGACTCGCCTCCGGGGTTGCAGAACTAACCAACTCTGGAGGGAATCTTAGTAAAAAAAACATAAGAGAGGGCACCCATAACTAGGAAACTGGCCCAAAAGATGTTGTCCATAACTGGGAAACCAACAATCATAAGGTATCCTAAAAAACAGTGTTTACAGAAAAAACAAATGTTGCCACAATGTTTACAGTCGACGTGTCTTGACGTGCAGCAGATCATGAAAAAAGTCCAAAAAAGAGGAAGAAGACCTGTCATCAGGCTAGCTGTCGGTGTGTGGAGGAGGAGTCTCTTCCACAATTGGACAACTGTATTCATCCTCCAAATCATCTTCACCTCCCTTGGAATGCTGAGTAGATTTCTCAGAAGAGGAAGAAGAGTTGTTGTCCTTCAATTTCTTGTCCATGTGCGCAGAGCTTCTGCTGCCAGTGCCCTCGCTGCTGGAGGTCTGCGAGCTTGATTTGACTGGGAGGGCTGCAGTTTTTCTGGTGTCCTGCGGAGGCTTAACAGAAATGGTCGACTTCCTCCTACGCTTTCTGGAACCTGAAGCGAAATCTCTACGCTGCTCCTCCTGAAACAAGACAGAAATGGTAGCAGTGATTCTCGGTCTGTCCATGGCACTATTGAAGTGGAATTAAGATTCATTTCTTGCCGAAGGTTGGAAGCTGCAGGTATCATGGATGGATAGGGGCGGTCGAGAGCCGACACCCCTGCCACCACCACTCCTTCTACACCTCATGTGATGCCCACGCGTCATACTGGGGCTAAAGGCGGAGAAGGAATGCCAAGAGGTCGAACTAGGAGACAAAGAGGCCGAGTGAGAAGACAGGGAGGCCGAGTGAGAAGACAAAGAGGGTTGACCATAGGGAAAATGTGGAGGAGAGGGAGGAGAGCACTTTAGATGGACACAACGACCAAACTCGGGTGGAGGCGAAAGCCGCAGGAAGGCTTCAGGCAAAGACGGAGAGTGAAGAGCAGGAGGACGAACGGCTCGCTGAGCTAAAGGAGGGCCAGCTGCCCTGGTAGACTGGAAGGAGAGCCGAAGACAAAGATGGAGCGAAGAGATGGAGCTCACTAGCCGAGAGTGGTTGAAGGAAGAAACTAGGGAATGCTGAGCATAATTAACATTGCTGGAGATGGGAAGCATCTCCATTGAAGACATCGTCGAGCAGGTTGCAGAGTAAAGACGAAGCGAGTGAGCGATGAATGCGGAACGCTTCACCCGAGGGCCTTTAAGGCTGTGGTAACATGCTCAGGAGTGGGCAGGTGGCCTGGCCACGTGTCGCTCTCGAGGCCAGCCACCGTATAAAACTTAACGTTCACCCGCATCCAGGTATTGAACAATTTAATATTCCTTTCATGAAGTCGTTGATATTAGTCGAAGATTTCCAAAATTATTTGAGGATTCAACATTCAATTATATTGTGTAATAACATCAAGGAACATCATAGCATTTTCTAACTAATTTGTGTCTGGACTCTAGAAAAGGAAATAAATTAGTTTGTGACTCTAAGATTTTTTTTTTGGAAGATCATTCCAAAAAATATCACTTTTGTACGAGAGAAACTACAAATAATAGTAACAACGATATGGAGACTCTAGAAATAATTTAACACAGAGTTCTGTTGTATCGACCCATGAAAATAATTGTTGTCTCTAAGGGATGACTGAGAAATAATGTCTTTTTTCCTACATAATATATAGTTTTTACATGCTTTCAAGCTGCCATGCTAATAGGAACTCAACATGCTACTAAGAATTTTCTAAGGTGCATCTATGCCTACATTTTTTTTACAACATTATTGACATGGCTTTGTAGATATTACTATTTTGTTTAAAAGACTCCAACTCACAACTTGGTGATTGACTGGAGATTTTGCATGTTGTTCATTGTGTTCCTTCTATAGAAGATTGTGACATAAAAGATCAATATTTATTTTCTTCTTTCACTGTCAAATAATAATTCTAATTGATAAACTAGCACAACCGCACATACAGAAATCTAACTTTCCACTCCATTTGATTTCGATACATAAGTTCACAAAGGAATCTATCCTTCCCACCAAAAACAAAAAAACTCAAAATTTTGTCCTATAACGTTTCTCAATGGCTCTTTCATTTTTTTCCAAGTTCTCCTTAAGATGGTGAAGATCATTATATTACCACCTTTCAGACATTTCGTCATTGAAAACCTTGTAAGAGTTGTAATTTTTTTTATAAAAAACATCTCCTCCCTTTTACTGAAGAGGAATATACATCTATCTCTTAAAGGAGAAATCCTTTTATTCTAGGATGTAAAATAAACTATCTAAAATTGTTTGGAATGTATTATGTAATGCATGTTGTAAGCTAATCATTCCTTACCCTAATATAGGGATTTTATCAACAACGACATTCAAGACAACATTCCTAATTCACTTCCACAGGAAATCCAGGAGTACTAAGTAACACAAACCTTCATTGGATTTTGATTTGTATTTTCTACCTTATTTTCTTTGAGCTACCTTAGATTTTTCCTTAGATTGAGTAAACTTCTACAATTTTGATACTTATTGTGCAGAAACCTTGCTAGAAATGGCAAAAATAGTACTATACTTTATTCAACCTCAAACATGATTGGCCTCATAGATTTGTAAGCTTGCCTAATTTAGGTTATTCTATTTAAGATGTGTTATTTGAGAAATTGTCCTAACAGTGTATAAGGTGAAGTGCATAAAGTTGAATCACAATCAACTTCCACGTCAGATGCGAGATATATTTGGAAAAAATTCCAGCTACTACACTCTATAGTATTTTCTCAATAGAATACAAAATCTATCATTGTTTTTAAAGTATATTGTAGTTTGTAGTTACCCTTAATATTTTATAATAATTTCATTAAATATTCCAGATCTAACTAGGCGAATGTTTTTATTCTTGAGTATTCCTTGGAAATGACAAAGACCAAGGGGGATACTATATCATTTTTCAGAAACAAAAGTTTGGTGATGCTTCAGATAGGAAATAGTTTCAATATAGATGCTGATTGTTTAATTTTTGAATTATGTATTAGGAGATTTTAGTATTCATTATAAAAACACATTTTTCTATGCCATTCTTTTGTGTATGTTAAAAGTCGCAAATATTGTGGGAACTATCTGTGATTATGATGGAGTAAGTTTTGTGACATTTTTGTTTATAATTTTTTCTTCGGTTTAATTTAAAAATTATTAATCTAATGGATCTCTTTTCATTAGAAATTATACTACTTTATCCTCTTTGCACATGTAGAAAGGTGGAAAATGGCTTGAGGAAGCACTGGATCCTATATCATTCTATGTGTGCACGCTTTGATGCAACATATTCCAATATGGATTATGACATCAATTGTATGCGTGCATCAAATTTAAAGCTTTATTGCACTCTATCAGGGCTACCACCTATGTATTGTTTCGAAATGGTTAATTTGACGAAATAAAATTAATGTTAGTTTATTTGTAAGTTCACGAAATTCTATTATAACAAAAATTATTCCATTATTCTTAGGATCTTAGTTCAAATACTAAACCTTTTTGTATCATTATCCCATTTTTTTGATAACAAGGAAAAGGTTTAGGCTGATTCTTATTTCTTTTCTTATTTTCTACTGAAATACTAGAAATATATTATGATTCTTCCACAAGATTATTTGGTAACTATTGGATGTTTTGAGTATCCTCACTATCTACCCTATACCGATACAACACTATGCACCATCAATATAAACCTGAAACATATAAACCAACTCAAGAAACCCAATTAATGCACCAAAGATCAATGCATTAATCCATAATAGGATTAATGCACTATAGTACCTCAATTAATCAATACTTGAACACTATTCATTTTATAATTTTTTAAAATGTCAATATTTTTCAATCAAAGTTTATATGTGGATATATATTTATATGCATTCATGTTCTTCATTGAGTACTAAATCTGAATTTGAAGAATTGTTTCCCTTTTTATGAATACAAACAAATCTCTTTCAATTTTATAATTATAATGCGTATTATTTCTTTATCTAATGCTTGATCCTGCTATCGAAATTATTTTATCGCTCATGATTTTTAATAATAGAAAGGAAATTTTCTATCTTATAAGGGTACACGGTATCCCCACATATTTACTATAAATTTTAGCAGATTAACGAAATATGATCTACAAATGCAACTACTCATGCCATTGTTGTTATACATATGTGAAAAAACTCTTAGCTTTTTTGTTTGGAAGGTAAGGCTGGTGAGATAATTAACCAACAAAGTTTATCTTCTCAACAAAATTGACCTTCTATAATGAACACGACATGTTATCCGACCATAATTCAAATCCAAACTCTCATTTTCTTTCCTAATGAGCAGAGCATTTTTTAATATTTTGGGCCAATTGGAATTTGAATCATAGTATAAATCCCCTACATTAAGCATGAAAATATATTTTAGTGGCTTTCAAAACTCTATTGTTAAATATGTCTTACAATGCTTCTCAAATTATTATAGGAAAATAAACCTATTTAGCAAAGTAAGTCATTATTCTCTCAGGAGATAATCAAAGACCACTATAGGTTCCCTACACATAATAGTTATCTACTTACTGTGTTACATTTAAACTTGGGAGTGCCCAACATTCTACAACATTTATCTCTTAGTCAAATTTACCCGTCCCTTCCACATATTGATATTTTATTTTGAAAGCAAGTGTTGATTGATGAGGAATTTAAAACTGGATTTTGGACCCAACCTAACACATATTCTTGCTAGAACTTAAAATAGTAAGAACTCCAAAATTTGAAGCACCTAATGGAACCCTAAATTATAATAGCTTTAGCAATTATCTTTTTTTCGTTGCATGTGATTGATCACGATCACTGAAAGCGCTAGCAAAAGGTGCTAGTCCATTATGTCATATCATTGAAACTCTCTATTACAATGCAATTTAGCCCAACAACAGATGTTCCAGATACGATAGAATAATTTCAAAATTCACGACACTTGACGGCTTCTTTCCCATCTATGGTAGTTAACACATGGGAATATCAAAAAAGGGGTTTATTAGAGTGTTGGAGTGTGAAGGGACAGATATCATTTTAACTAATAACTTGCAAGACTCCGCACACTTCTAATATCGGGTTTTCGAAGATTTGCGATCACATGGCTATTTACATCGAAGGATGATAGGTTGATAAAAATAATTTTGATGATAGAGATAATGATGTCTCGTTGCTCACAATTTTTTTTTCGGAAGGCATAGATCAAAGAAAACTTCACTTGAAACAATGTTTCCAAACTCGATGGACAAAAGAAAAATGACTATAACTTCTTAAAAAAAAGCCAAATTTTAATAATATAGTTAACATATTCAAGAATTAAACCACTTTGATAAATTTAAAAGTTATAATTAAGTAAAAGTGGATATTGACCATGATTAAAAATATTAATGCAAATTGAAAACTCTAACATTTTAAAATAATATAATATTTTTTTTAAATTTAAATATTATATTCCATATATATAATGTTGTTGTATTTTATACGTGTTAATAACAAATAAATGTTTATATTAGTGTACTAGTTTTCCTTTAATTTTTTATGCTTTCATGTTATCCAAATCATTTTGAAATTCATATATAAAACCATTGTATACTAATAAACATTTATAAATTTGAATTCTAATAGTTAATCAAATATATTTTCATAACAAACATTTATAAATTTGAATTCTAATAATTAATAAAATATGGTTGCATTATAAATATGTGACTTTTATTTTAATTATGATTGAGATATATTTTTATTAAAAAATATATTAGGTGATTCATTAAATAATGTGATTTATAAAATGTGTAATTTGAAGTGAATTTTAATTATTAATAAATTTATTATGACATTTTATTTAATTAGATAGGTAATTTAATACCCTTTATAAAATAATTAATATTTTGTGATTGTATAAATTTTATCAAAAAATGTATAAACTTGTTTTCCATCTCTCCATCACTTTAATTTATATTGGACTAGCATGATCCACTAGATTCCTAAGCTAGTCTATGCATATCTATCCAATTATGCTATTTGTATCAAACATGATATTATTTAATGTTCCTTTCGTGTTCAATGCTTAGACAATATAATTTAGTTGAGTTCATTATAAATGTGACACTCTATTTGTGATCTTTCATAGTGGTATTGTTGGATTGAGGTTAGCCACACACTAAATAGAGAATCTAGTAGCCTCCAAAGCCTAGCTAAAATGCCAGTGATTAATAGAAATGGGAACAAAAGGAAGGTTACGAGGAGCATTGTTGATGTGAGATCTTTGATTCTTTGTATTTGTTTAGTTATTGTTGTTCAAGTTCATCTTCCGCAATCTTTAGATTAGAATTAGTCCTGTGAGTGGCTAAGGGTTCTTTAAGATCAATTTTTTCCTATTATTTGTTGCTTTTATCTACATAAACTCACTCATCCCAAAGGCCACCATGGAAAGAATAAATTTGTATTCTTTCGATTTCTTATTCTCTACCATCCAAACAAATTTGTGACCTTAAAATAGCACACTTATCAATAAATTCTACTTCTTTCTATTTCTTCTTTTCCATCATGATGACAATCATGGTTTTTGTGAATTAGTAAAACAACATGGCCGTGAAATCCATGGTGTCCAATGACCTAGAGAAGTGGGAATTTTGTACCCATTTTTGGAATTATACCCTTATATACTCAGAGGAGGTTTGTTGATAATTTTGCATTACCAAATTAGCCACGTCTTCCACACTATCTTACATTTCACCATCTCAGCTATATCATAGAAACCCTTTCTAAAAGATCTCTCTTCCTCAGACATCAACTCTTATCCTTCTTCATGTGACATGAATGATGGAGATTTTAGAGTTTGTGACCTCCTTGAACCAATTCGAGGGTTTGGTTCTTCAAGCACTCCTTCTCCTATTCTCAATTTAGACCTTGTAGTAATTCAAGAAAACACTTGCAAAAAAATGTGAAACCTTCAAAACAACCATGCTTTGATACCAAACTGATATGAAATTAAAAATGAAGGTTTCTTGTAAGATTTTGAAAACTAGTTTATGTCTTATGGGAAATGGATCGAAATTGAAAAAGCATATAAAATTAGTAAACTTAGTTAAGTTTTGCAGATTTGAACAGTGAAAAATAGACATCATGCCTCATAAAAAACTTAAATTTAATGACAGATTTCACCCCTCCTGGGCTACATCTTTTGGTCCAACTTCCAATGTTGGACCTTTAAATTATATGCTCAAATGTCAAATTACATCAACATACAATGCTCAAATGGAAAAAATAACACTGTCATGTTGTCCAAAACACCCAAAAATCCCTGTGTAGGCTCTTCTTAGGATCAAAAAAGATGAAAAATGGCCAAGTTAGGCCTCCTCCTTCATTTCCCTACTATTTTTTATGCAAAATCGACATTTTGTCGAAACTGGCAATGAATTATGTCTTTAGTAGATATGCAAGGGAAACATTCTTGTGGTTTTGGCGATAATTCCACCAATTATGGTGCAGAATTTCGGATGATTAGTTTTACACAGGGCCCTTATTTCTCTCCCTGTCGGTCGGTCGTATGACCCCATATGACCAGGGAGTGCAGAATAGAGGCAACACGCCCCGCCGACCTCGCTCCAGGTCATATTACCATTAAAAGGACTGCAGTAAGGGTGTCATGCAGCTACGCCTCTGGTGGTTTTAGTCGTTGGTTATGTGGTGACCATAAGGCCCGAGGTTAGGGAAAATGTGCCATACCAGACTCTGCTTTCGCCCATAAACATGTGCTATATCATATAACCACGGACTGGGCCAGTCGCACGAGCCCAACGACCCGACCCTCCCCCCAATGTGGCAATCATAACCCATTATAAAAAATCATTAGCCCATTATATAACGGAAAACAATATATCGGGACGATAGAGAGGACAATTAGTTATCCAGAGGTCACAGGGTCGAACCTCGGGGAGGCCAGTTGCTCCATAGACCAAAATTTCGGTGACAACTGTTATGGCATGTGGCAGCCTTCTCTTGGGCCACGTGGTGGCCTATCCTTTCCCAACCACAACTACCATAACCAATAGAAACTCACCAGTTCTCCCGTTCTTATTGGCCCATATGTCAACCATACTACACAATCAACTTGCTGACGTCAGTGTCATGTCAGCTTATAGTCTGCCCAGTCATCTTCTGATCCAACCTTACAAGTTGAATTTTTAACTGTTTGTCAAAAAATTCAGAACATGATAACTTTCTCATACAATGTCAAATTATGATGATTCAACTATCATTGGAATTAGAAGGACAATATCTAAGATTTGGAATTATTTTCAGGAGAATTTGAGTACTTTTAGTTTTGAGCATATTTTTGATCCCGTGGATCACATACTTTTAATACTGGTGATTTATGTGATGGAGACATATTATACTTTCCTTATGCATTCTCAAGCTCAGGGTGCATGGTGGTGACAGAAGGTTCTTGATATTGTTGGATCACCTGCGACCATGGTGCTAGATGGGATGACCGTGCATGGTTCTAGATCCCGAGGTGATCAAGCATTAATCTAGGCCATAATTGAGGTAAAGGAAATGCCTCCATGGATATTTTGTGACAATTTGAAAATTAACATTTATAATTTGACTAGTGCAACAAATTCTATACCCATTCAACATGCTCCTATTAATCGACTCTCTAGTTCTGTGATCTCCAGGTATTTTCATTCTACCTACATAAAAAAACCAGTCACGTTAAAGCAAATCATACTGTTCAAGCCCTTATTTTAGGAAATGGCATTTTTTGGGAGAGGGTTTTGAGTTTACATTAACAAGCTCTAATCGGCAGGTGGAAATTTAGCAAGATGAAGGATTGCGAGATGCATGGGTGGTTATATGATCATTGGGGGCCTATTCTCCAATATAGACCAAAGGTTAGCATGCTATTGAATATTTGGTATTTTTTTCACTTGGGAAGTATTTTTTTTAATCTCTTCGGCCGCAACATATGGGTTTTAATCCCATTTCTACAATCCCTCTACGAAAACTACAATGGGTGAAACTTCAAGGGCTTCCATTGGAATTATGGACAAAACATGCATTGGTTATGATTGGGAATTCTATTGTTAAATTTGTATATGTGGAGGAGCATATCATTGTGGGTTTGGATAAAAGGATCACTTGGATCCTAGTTGAAGTGGACTACTCAGGTGGTTTTTTGGGTGCAATTTATTTAGAATGGGGTGAACAAATATTTCTCCAAAGGATCAAATATTGCGAGATATCCTTTCGATGTTTGATGTGACATGGGATTGATCACTTGATTGCAAATTGTCATCGTCGATTTTGGGCTCTGAAGCATTATCATGATTCGATGAATGGATTGTTTATGCATAGTTAGGAGGTTTTCATAAATACATATCTTAATTCGAATGAGGTGTCCACTCTAAAACACTCAGCCTATCTTCGTATGGATCATCGCTCTGATATTGTTTTATCATATGAATATACACATGATTCTTGTTTCGTCGATGTGGGGAAGAATGTTGCTGGCCATAATTTGTGGGATATTTCAAAGCTTCCTAGTTCTTCATTTAATAATCCTTCTACCTTAGGAAATTCAGGGATGTCTACCCTTTATAAATCTCTTCCCAATTCGAATAATTGTACATCTGAATTGCCTACATCGGTATCCAATTTTCGTCAGTTGGACTTGGTTTCGATCAACAAGGGTGAATTATCAGTTCCCCTCGAGGCCCGAAGACTCTAGTCATCATATTTAAATAATGGAAAAACTATTATCACAAACATTACAAATGGATAAATTTTTGAAAACTTAGAAAATATCTAGAAGTTTTGAAGTATTTCATGTAATAGCGCAATTGATTTTAATTACACACATCATGTGTTCACTTTATAAACATTTTCTTTAGATTTACTCATTTTTTTACATTTTATAAAAGTTAGGTGTTTTTGAAATGGATATGAAAGAATATCGTTAAAATGAAGTTAAAGAAACTATATAATATATGATTAAACATAATATGACTATGTAAACAAATAAACACACAAAAATAAACAAATATTCACTCTTAAATAAGAAATTAAAAAAGAAAAACATTATTTACTCATACAGTTTGTAAAAATGAGTTCAAGTATTTATCCTAAAAGTAAAAACAAGATGAAAACCATTTGAAAAAAAAAGTGTGTATGAATATTTATCAATTGTGAATTAGGTAATAACTCTATTTTAACGCTCACTATATTCACACGCAAAAGAGTGGTCGATATATATATATACAAATTTCATAGGCTTACAAATTTTAAAGAGAAAATACAATTGAAAGATTATTTTCCATTACTTTTTAGCGTTTTCCCATTTTTTGGGGTTCCTTTTTATATCTATTCCTATTTCTAATTCACTAATAAAACTTCAATTTTCTCTATAAATAAAACGACATAAAATAAGTTTGTAGCATATTACAAAAAAAATGTTTTATATTAATGATAATCTTGTCTATTTCAAGACAAGCCTTATGCAATTCTAATTTAATTGTCAACAATTATTAGATAAATGGAAGAGATTTAACATCCATTAGATATTTTGGAATATTCATAGTAGCATTGACACAAAAAGAGTTAATATTTATCTCCAAGTTAGTTATAATCTTTTAATTCATTTGTCTCATATCAACACATTCCAATATGTTGGAATATACATAGTAGCATTCACAAATTAAAAGTTCAGATTTGGAATATGTTGGAATATTCATAGTAGCATTCACAGATTAGAAGTTAAGATTTATCTCCAAGTTAAATATACTCTTTTAATTCATTTCTCTCAAATTAATTAATTAAAAAAAGGGTCATATCAACACATATCATATTAGACATGTAGTATTGATAAACCATGATACTTGTGATAATGTAAGACGAGTAAATATTACAAGTTAAAAATTTCCTCGTAAATATCTTACATGTTTTTTAAAATGTAATTATATTTAACATATTAAACATTCACCTACCTACCAAAGTTGAAAACCATGTTGTGTTAGGTGCACCAGGTGGCGCAAAATTTCCATGGATATAAATATGTATGCATGGCACGATGAAAATATTAATGTGAAAAACGTGTGAAGGTCTTTCGTGTTTGTTTACCGAAAATGAACATTGGACGGGTATTAAAATTTCAGCGCGTGTCAACAAAGCAAAAGCGCCGCAATCTGTAGACCTCTGTAGAGATAGATGCAGTAAGACACAAACAAACAGCGGATCGGATAATGATTCTGATGCCGTAGCCGCTGATAAAGCTTATGCGTGGCAATCTGTAGACCTATCGTGGCAAGTTTGGATCGATTTCGCGTGAAAATATCAACGTGTTAAACTTCGTTTGTTTTTGTGTGTTTAAAGCCATGAAATCTGGCGTTGTTAATTATTCCGGCGGAGGATGATAACATAACGTGCGCATACGGATAGTGAATATCACCAAAACGAAGTTATGTTCACATAATGATTTATTTGTTAATCGTTATAAAAGGCAGCTCGGTCCATCTTCGGCTATATATACCCCCGCAGCTTGAACTAGTTATACACAGAAATACAATCTTCCAGATATAACGAGAAGGAGAAGAAGCAAAAGCAAGTTGGTATTTTATTGTTATTCGGACAGGAGGAGAAAGAATTATTCACAATACTCATTGGTATTGTATTGTTATTATTCACAATACACTCAAACAAAACTTTTAAAAAAACCTCTTTGATTTTGAAAAATCTAGATAACTATATGAAGCACAGAGTTATACATTGTCTAATTGTTATATTTGTATGCCTCAATTTAATCATAATGTATTTCAAGTATGAAACTATAGAAATCAAAGTTATTTTGAGTTTGAATCTTTTCAATAAGCACACAAGTGCATTAGTAATAGTAGTAGGAAGTGATCCATTCGGGTAGATCTTCTTGGTATAAATATTCCATGGACATAGTGGTGTGATCCATTCGGGTGTATCTTCTTGGTATAAATATTTCGTGGACATAGTGCTCACCGATCTCTGGGCATAAAAATAAATAAAAAAGTTCTTCAAGCTTAGCGGTACGTGATATGCATTTTCTTCCGTGACAATGGGAACATTGGTTTACAAATACCTGAGTGAAGAATAAGTTGAGACTCATGCATAATTGAAATCTATGGTTGGAATATTAAATCCGGTGATTGTTTTATTTTAAAGAAACACGTAGATTGTATTAATCAATCTGGTAAGAGGGTCAATACTTTTTCATACATGGAATTTTCATTATCTATTATATTCCAAAACTGCTCAAAAGGAAGTCTATTGCTACCCTGCTTATTCCCAATTATGCCTCTGGCATGATTTATCTTATATAATCTTCAAAATATGCTACTATATACTATTGTTTTACATAACATATATCAAAAAGAAAGTTTCTAATAGATATCTACATTCCCGGTGGCCCGATGTATGCCGACGTGTTGCCATTTTCCTCCACTGACTGCATTATAATTTATGGAATCATCTACTCCTCAAGCTCACGTGGAAGATCTACTCCGGGAGAGGAAGGATCCTGAAGCGTGAAAACGTCCTTGAGGAAACATACAATTGATGCTTCAACCGTCACCTCTGTTTGATCTACCTTCATGCTAAGATTGTAAACTTTGGCGGCGAAGTTTTCCACCATTAATTGGATTCGCTCCACATCCTCCCTTAGAGCCTCTACCTCCCGCATTACTAGAGAAAAGTGTTACCACGCTTCAACCACAATATGGTCACCGACTCTATCCAGTTTGGCAAAGCTATCCTCTAACGTTACCATAACCGGTACCGACCTGAAGTTTTCACCACCTTCATCGTTTGGAGGGAAAATGCTTGTTAGCAAATGAAATTTCAGTGAAACTATACGCAGCTCCATCCCTATCACTCTTCACTAAATTTCAATGGTTAGTTTTAGAAACATAAGACTTTGCAGTCCCTTTTGGTGCTTTAAACACTCCTTTCTTGTGCTGTCTTGATCCCTCCAAGCTTTCCATAAAATTTCTTTCTACGCCTTCAACTTGCTCCTTGACATCCACATATATGTCTACATCAATTTCAGGTAATTTTTTCTTCTTTTTAGCCTGCATAACAGTCCTCCATGACTGTTCTTCCTCTTCTTATTCACCACTATTATCCTCCCCAAGGGTGGAGCTTTCCTTTTGGGTACAAATTTTGTCTTCCATTAGCTCAGATTCAATTTTTTTTAGAATCCTCAACCACCTTTTCTGGCTCCTTGCACGTAGTCTCCTTACTAGCCACTGAATCCTCTTTCCCACATAGACTCCACTCTTTAAATTTTGCATCAATGTTGCTTGTAGCTGCTTTGTTTACCTTTGTAAATGTTCCTTTTACTTCGCTGAATTCCTCTTTTAGTAAATGGCCATTTCCAACTCCCTTTCTTCATTGATCATTCCACACCTTTTTATGCCAACTGCTTTCACACACTTTACCCTTTGGTCGTGACCTTCTCCTGAACCCATCTCATGACTATTTTTAGTCATATTCACCTTTCTATCTTCTTCTTATTTCTGTGAACTCTTCCTCGTTCACCTGTGAGTTACAACTAAGCCTCGTATATGTCTTATAGCAAGCCTTATGGATGCTACCAACACCTCAGCAAGCTTCCTTTGAGCTTAGCCTTTTGGTGTTCCTTCTGTAAACCCTTCTCGATAGTTCTCCCCATACTCAATGTGGAACTATCCCTCTCTTGGGAACTTCTACCCAATAGTTGATGTTGGAAGTTGTCCTCCTCCTCGGTCCTCTGCAATAGAACCTTTCAATTATCTTTGTGGAGTGTACCTACTACTCAGCTTTCAAAAGTTCTGTGGTCGTTGCAATCTTTTTCTCACTTATCCTTCTATTGTTTTCTTTTTCTCTGTAACTCTGAATTATGTTTCTCTATTCGTGTCAGTTTTCTTCTAATTTTTTAGTATTAACTGGTTCTCTCTCCTCTACTAGCTATCTATCTCATCGTGCAAAGACATTTATGGATGCTACTTCTTTCTTTATGTGCTACTATTTTTCCTTATCTATGTGAGCTACTACAACTTGTAATACAATTGTTTCATTGTTTTTAACACTATTTCCATCTATACAATTTTTGATATTTCACAACAACATTTGCATGTATTTATTTCATATTCTTTAAATGCTATGGCTTAATTCCATTAATACAATTTCCCATATTTGAATTTATATGGGCTTAAAATTGGAATTGAATATTTATTTTATATTATTTTAAATTATATTAATTTTGACTATAATTAATATAATCTTTGGATGTTTTATATTGTGAAAATTTATTTACTTGATATGCTATTTTGAAAATATAAAATAAATATGAGTACAAGGTTTTATGTTCAATTCTCCTAATTGCCTTTTTCATAACAATATGCTAAGAAAGACAAATAAACTCACTTAAAAATTATTAAAAATATCTTATATGAAATCATTTTATTCATTAAATTTAACATATCATAATAGGTTTCATACATTTTTATTATAATGTAATAATTATTTGACTTACTCTCTCTTAAATAAATAAATATGTTTTGAAATATTTAAATAAAAATAAATAAAGTAAAATAAAATCATTTTTCATCTTTTGTTTAATTATATATGTGAGTTAATATCGATTTAAATAAAAGTTGGAAAAGTCCATAGGCTATGGGTCATATTTCAGCGTGTGCGTTCCAATATAGATAGTGAATGTCAAGAAGTCTCAATTTGTAAACCTAACCCTAAACCTAGCCTAAGATAGAGTGAAACATAAAAAGCAAACGTCTTAAACCTAGCCTAAGATAGAGTGAAACACAAAAAGCAAACGCCCAAGATGGAGTGAAACACAAAAATAAAACGTTTGAATGTGAAGAAGACCTATCCTAAGATAGAGTGAAAGACAAAAAGCAAACGTTCGAATGCGAAGAAAAAGGGGAAACGGCTTCTTATATCATGAAAATAATGTCGCCTTAGTAAGTGATTGGTAATCTTTTGCATCAGTTTGCACAATTTATATTAATACAAATATGTATATATATTCTCTGGCCACCGCTATGCTGGTGTGTTACAAGATATTGGAATCTTGTGAATAACGTGTTGTGCTCGTCTGTTAGAAAAAATATATTTATGTGTATAACATGTTAAGCTTCGTTTGTTTTCACTTGATTGATTGAAGGCAGCCTTAATAGTTAAAATGCACATCGGGAAATCTGGCGTGCGTGGAAGTTACTTAATTTCATATCGGTGTTGAATATTCCGGCGGAGAATGAAAATGATAACGTGCGAGGGCAGGTATTCATATTTCAACTTTTGTCTGCGCATATCGATCGTCAATATCAACAAAGCGATCGAGCAGCTAGCAATCTTGGAATAGATTAGATAGAGTACGACACAAACAAACATGTGAAAGTAAGTTATGTCGTCGCTCTGATATGATAATCGTTAAGCGTTATCTTACGATGAAAGGAATAGAAATTGCAGCTTCGTCCTCCCTCTCCCTCCGGTTAGAGTAATACAGCTAATGCTGATGAATAACATGTCATGTCTGGCAGGTATATATAGCGATACAGCTTGAGCTATATCTTCAAGATATAGCTTCATTAAATACATAGGATTTGTGAAGAAGGAGAAGGAAGTTAGTATTATTATATGGAGAAGGAGAATCCAATGTTCTATTATATATTCTTTAAATTACACGACTTTTAAATGGATTTCAAATACGTCTACGCCACCTTGGTTGACACTAAGTACTCACACGCATGTATTATATATTTCGCAAGTGCAATATAGTTGCAATTAATAGATGATATTTCAATTCTAATATGGGCTTTGATAGATGATATTTATTATATATTCTTCAAATTATATGAATTTTTAGATCTGCGCATTCACAAGTGAAATATAGTTGCAATTAATATAATACCTGCGAAGATGATATTTCAATACAAATATGGGTTTAAACACGGAATACAATATTTATGAAATTTTAGATGGATTTCAAAATATGTCTACGCTCACGCTCCGCTCCCATGGTTGACACTAGATATTCACAGTACATGCACGCTCGCTGACAGGAATAATGCTTTCTTTTAATTTTAATAAAATAACCCCTCTCATTACTTCAAACACAGAATTTTAATAAAATAACCCCTTTCATTACTTCAAACACAGGTAACTTCTAATTGCGTCAACGCTTCATTCTTTCTCTACTCACGATGGCTTCAACCAATCGTTAATATTTCTCCACCCGTCCAGGATATCAGTAGGTTATACGTACCTACTGTAATTTTGGTAATTTAAAAAACAAATGTATTCATTAAAAATAAAAGATAAGCGATAAGACATTTTAATTTTGATTTTAACGTTGGAGGACCACCGCCAATGTTGGTTGCACCAAGGTTATCTGCAATTCAGGTTATACACGCGAAGAAATCATGCATATATTTAAATATGAGCACCAACCATTCAACATTCTTCCTCATTTTACATTCATTCTTGGTTCATGTACTTACATAAGATATTGTACTCTTTCAATATGAATATTTTTTTGCGCTTGTAATAAATACAATTTGTTACATGGATTTATTTTTTATAAAACATAGCTATACCATTAATATAATTTCTAATTTCTATGACATACAGTGGCCATTAATATAATTTTATGCGAAGATGATACTCAATGTTAATAGAGTGGGTGTGTTTAGTTTAAAAACAGTATCCAATATTTATGTTATATTTTCCAAAGTGTATGGATTCTTTTTACAAGCATACCTCTCAATTCACAGTACGTTGATAACTTGTAAATTATGTTCAACAATTTCCCCCTCACGTGCTAGTTTTTTTCAAGTCTTTTCCTGATCATTGAAACGTACATTTTAATAGTAGAGTGAGGTACTAAGTAATTTTTTTTATATAAATTTTCAAGTCTTAGTCTTAGATAGTGATCATCGAAATTTCCGTTGTAATAAGAATGAGAAAATAAGTGTAATAATCAACTTTTTTGGTTATAATAATTTTTTTAATTTTTTTTAAAATTCAAAATAACAATATATTTAAAATATATATAATTAGTTTCATAATCAGTTTATATATATGTATATGTGTGTGTGGGAAAGTTCAATAAAAGATGAACATAACTTATATTGACTTAGGATGTGTTTCACTGAACATAATATGTAGCTATTTTTTACTAATGTAAATTTTTAAAGATAATTGAATCTTATTAGAAAAAATAGAATATGAGATTTTCCAAATAATTAAATTTTTGAATTAATATTAATTTGAATAAATTGTGAAGATTATATAACTTATGTCCCAATAGTAGCAATAGTATGAATTATATAGAGTTAAATTGAATCAATAATTTTGTTATTAAATTAGTAAATTATATTTAAGTTTTGAGATATTAAGTGGTATCAGGGCTGTGCATTTTGCTAAATTGAGGAATTTTTGTTTGTAGGATTGTAATAACATCAGTGGGATTTATTCTCGCCCTAGCTGATAGTTTCCATCTTCAGTGATATTTGAAATCACCCTAGTTTGTATCCTTCTTTCTAGTTAATTAATTTTGAATTTTTCCTACCGCAAATTCAAGAATCAATTCTAGATCTGTATTCGAGTATAAGATTTCGCTATACAAAACAATAACAACAACAACAACAACAAACATACAAACAAACAACTATCATTTTTCTGGGTTTCGTGCTCTCGGTGTTCAGGTAATGGATCTAGATTTTTCTGCAGGATTTATCTAGTCTGATAGGGGCCACATTGTAGGTCATTGCAAAGGGGATGTGAGCATTATTGTTGATCCGAGAGGCCATATTTCTTGGCACATTGGTTCAGGTCAAGTGGTGAAACTACACCTATTAGATCACCATTGAGATCGATAGGCCACACCACAAGCTCAACGTTCATTTGCGATTAAGAATTTAGAGAGGTTTGATTGGAGGCCACAAATCTCGCCCATATCTGAAATAAGTAGAACTCATAATCGGCGACGCCCGTGAAAAATGATTGATTAAATTTAAAGGAGCGAACAAGTATCACATCAATTTAGTGACCATAAATGATGCAGGGGCATTGGGATTTAGCCAGCAATGTGAAAATTTGTTCACATGTTGTGGCTAGGTGGGTTTAAAAATTCATTGACTGATGGGTCAAAGCCGGTTTTACTCAGAGGGTTGGATATCTCAATGATTTGTTATGATTCATTTATGTAATAAGTTAGAGACTATATTTAATTAGATTTAGAGATAAAGTTGTTTGAATAGGTGTTAGGAGGATTAGACTGTTTTAGATTAGATTCAGCTTATTTAGCTTTGGTTGATAGATTTAAGGAGAAGATTATGTAATTAGGATTTTTCCTTAAGATAAGAGAATTCGATCCTCAAGAGGATCGATATATGTTATGTAATAATGATATAAATTGTAATCTCTGAGGAAGAGGAATTCAGGATTTTGCAGTAGAAGAATGGATTGAGAGGGTTTCCCCTCTGTTTTAATAGAATTGCAGAAATTTGTTCATCTATGTATTCTTGGCAAGTTCCCGGAGGTTCATCCTTTCAAAATTTCATTTGATTTTGTATTTTCTATGTAGACATTGAGCGCAGTTTGAAATTACGTTAGTCTCTGTATGGAAGAGGAGTTTAAATTCTTCGAAAACCCATTTATTGCATATTCCCTGTGTATAAATCGAGTGTGTTAGCTCTATGCGAAGACGAAATTGAGAGTATTATCCATTGTAAGGAGGGTTGGAAGAATTTCAGAGTCTTTTGGTTGAGATTGAGCAGTGATAATCGATCTCTGTTTATTGAGTTAAGAGCGCCGAATGAAGGATTCCGAGAGAAACGGAAATTAACCAAAGAACGCAGTGAAATCCCAGTCTATGCATTCAGAAATGAACGTTTGAAGATTAAACAGTTTTGGGAAATGGAACCACAGGTTTCGCACAGTCTTTGGGCCAGGAGTGGTTTTATTGCAAATCAATGCGATCCAATTAAGTTGCAACACGTCACACCCTCAATACCATGAGTTTCGCATAACATTTGGTTGTTAAGGTTCGGATATCATTTGAGTGCGACCACTGTTCAATTACATAAGGTGGAGATCTGATGGCATGCGCATTGAAAGCTGCATGGGAATTAATCCAAGGTATGAAATGAAGTTTATTTAAAGTCTGAGGTCCGAAATCATTCGGAAGGGCATTAAACATTTGTTAAAGTGCATTATAATCCTACCTTGTCAAAGGTATTAACATTCAATTCTGAAGAGTTATTTCAATAGAATTTCATTAATGTTGAAATTCAAATATATGATGCGGAAGAGTTGAACATGGGTCAAGTGCTTTATAATGTTCCGAAGATTATAATATTGTTCACAAAGAGCTTTTATAAGTGAATAACTTTAGAAACATTTTCGAAAGTTATTAAACCCTGTTCAATGTGTTTTATTATAAAAGGATTTTTTTCTTCCGTATGTTATTTTGTTAAATAAATCAATAAGATTTATAAAGTTCGATGACCGAGAGTGTGAAAGAAGACCAACAACTAATTCCTCCTGAATTAGAGAATATTGTTAAAAAGTTTGAATAGCTCTCCTTAACGCCTACACCCACACTGCCATCATTTGTGGTATCAAAGCCATCTTCGGAGCATTTTTCAGATATTGAACAGACTTCTAAAAGTCAGAAGAAGGAATCCAGCATGGCTGTCAGAATTGGTAGAGGTGTTGCTGGTAGAAGAAGAGGCAGGCCAGTTGCAAATGCAGAAGTACTGGAGACTATGCAGCAAATTCAAGCCAGATTGGAAGCAATTGAAGTAGGACGCCCAAGAGATCCTGAAGATGTCAGTGAACCTGAAGCTGAAGAAGAAGAAGAGAATATTGAGCTCACCCCTGATATGAGATTCTTCAAATCAGTTTTAGGCTCTACATCCAGGCCTAGACTTGAAGTATCAGCTTTTTCAGGAGGATTGAATCCAGAAGAGTTGATAGACTGGATCAATGAGATGAATAAATTCTTTGATTATGAAGATATGGGTGAAGAAAAGAAATTTAAATTTGTAGTCACAAGGTTGAAAGGACATGCAACAATTTGGTGGGATGGAGTGCAAGCAGAGAGAAGGAGAGTTGGTAAGCAGCCAATCAAGAATTGGAGTAGAATGGTGGAAAAGCTGAGAGGTAAGTTTTTGCCTAGTGATTATCAGCTTTCATTATTTAGACAAATGAAAAATCTTAAACAGAGATTAATGACAGTGAAAGAATACACAGAAGAATTTTACAAAGTGAGTATAAGAGTAGGACAAATCCAAGACACAACAGAGAATATTGCTAGGTATGTAAATGGTATCAGAATGGAGATTCAAGATGAGATAAGTATATTGTCTCCTAAGACAGTAGAAGAGGCTTACCAAATGGCCCTAAAAGCTGAAGAAAAACTCCTGAGAAAGCAGTCTGCCAAAGGAAGAGGTACTTTTCGAGGAAAGGGACGTCAAGGTGGTAGAGGAATATCTACATCACCAAGAGATGGAGCTAGCAGCAGCTCACCTCAGCATGCATCCACAGAAGGTGATGCAAGTGGTAGAAGGAGTTCCTATAGAGGAAGAGGAGGCAGAAGCAGAGGAAGAGAAGTGAGATGTTACACATGTAAAAAATTGGGACATAAATCCTATGAATGCCCAGAGAAAGAGAATGTGAGTACAAGTCAGAGAAATGCAATTGTTGCTCAGGCTGGAGAAGAAGCAGCAAAGTTGCCTGAAACAGAGAGAGAAATTATGCCAGAAAAGGGAGAATCCTTAGTGGTTAACAAGGTTTTGTTGAAACAAACAAAGAACGTTGCTGAGCCAACACAGAGAAAGACTTGTTCAGAAGTGTGTGCAAAGTTCAAGGGAAATACTGTCAATTGGTCATTGATAGTGGCAGCACGGACAATTTGGTCTCTACAAAGGTGATAGAGAAATTAAAATTGAAGACAAGGGAACATCCAACACCCTACAAGGTGGCACGGCTTCAAAAAGGACATCATCTGATTGTGAAAGAACAATGTGAAATAGAATTGCAAATGGGCAGCTACAAAGATAAAATCATGTGTGATGTGATGCCTATGGATGTGTGTCACATATTATTGGGTAGACCTTGGTAATATGACAGATCAACAATACATTATGGTAAGAGGAACACCTACAAGTTTTTCAAGGATGGTATGAATCAAACATTGTTACCTATGGAAGAAGGAGATGCATCAAGAAAAAAGTCTGATCCAAAGACTTTATTGTTGAGTGGGAAAGAATACTTGCAGCAGATTGAAGATGATGACGTAAATTTTGCTTTAGTTTGCAAACCTAAGGTAGTATTTACTTCTACTAGAATTTCTGATTTGCCAATTGAAATTCAAGAAATGTTGGAGAAATATTGTGATATTATTGTGGATGATTTTCCTGATGAATTACCACCTATAAGAAGAATAAGCCATCAGATAGATTTGATTCCAGGATCAAATTTTCCAAATAAAGCAGCTTACAGAATGACTCCTACAGAAAATGAAGATATCAGAAAACAAGTGTAGGAATTGGTTGACAAAGGTTTGATCAGAGAAAGTTTGAGTCCTTGTGTAGTACCTACAGTGTTGAGTCTAAAGAAAGAGGGAGGTTGGAGAATGTGCACTGATTCAAGGGCAATCAACAAAATAACAATCAGGTATAGATTTCCTTTGCCTAGAATTGAATATTTAATGGATTGTTTGAGTGGAGCAAGATATTTTTCAAAATTAGACTTGAAAAGTGGGTATCATTAGATTAGGATAAGGGAAGGTGATGAATGGAAAACAACCTTTAAAATAAATGACGGATTGTATGAATGGATGGTAATGCCTTTTGGGTTATCAAATGCACCTAGCACTTTTATGAGGCTCATGAATGAAGTATTGAAGGAATTTATTGATAAATTTGCAATAGTATATCTGGATGATATATTAATTTACAGCAAAACAAAGGAAGAACACCTGAGACATCTTAATTATGTCTTAAGGAAGTTACATCAAGAGAAGTTACTGGTGAATTTAAAGAAATGTTCATTCATGAAAGAAGAATTGGTATATCTCGTTTTGTTGTTTCTGCTGGAGGACTAAAGATGGATCCAGAGAAGGTAAAGGCAATTGTGGAGTGGCATTCACCAAAAAGTGTTTTTGAGGTAAGAATTTTCCATGGACTTGCTAGTTTTTATAGAAAATTCATAAGGAATTTTAGCAAGATTAATGCACCTATCATTGAAACTATAAAGAAGGACAAACAACCATTTAAATGGACTACTGAAGCTGAAATAAATTTTCAGTTTTTGAAACAGAAGATAACTGAGAAACCTATCTTAGTTTTGCCTGATTTTAACAAACCATTTCAAGTGAAGTGTGATTCCAGTGGAGAAGCTATTGGGGTTGTTTTAAGTCAAGAAGATAGGCATGTAGCATATTTCAGTGAAAATATGAATGAGACAAGAAGAATGTACTCTTCTTATGACAAAGAATTTTATGTAATAGTACAATCATTGAAGAAGTGGAGACATTATTTAATGTTTAAAGAATTTGTACTATATTTAGATAATCATGCTTTACAGTATATTATGCTGCAACCTAAATTGAATAAAAAACATGCAAAATGGGTTGAATATATTCAAAGTTTTAACTTTGTTTTGAAGCATATAAGTGGTCAAGAAAATAAGGTAGCTGATGCCTTGAGTAGGAGAAACATTCTTGTTCAAGAAAGTCAAATTGAAGTGGTAGGTTTTGATTTTCTTAAAGAACTCTATAAAATAGATTTGGATTTCAAAGTAGCATTTGAAGCATGCTGTAATCCTGTTTTGATAGAAAAAAGTCAGTGGTTATATTTTTTCTTGCAAGAGGGTTTATTGTTCAAAAGAAACCAGTTGTGCATACCAAATTGTTCCATGAGAGAAAATTTAATCAGAGAAAAACATAGTGGTGGACTTGCTGGACATTTTGGTATTGATAAAAATTATGAGCAGCTGAGTCATTTTTATTATTGGCCAAAGATGAGATCTGAAGTGGAAAAGTATGTGAAGAATTGTAAAATTTGTCAGTATGCAAAGGGGAGAATCCAAAATGCAGGTTTGTACATTCCATTGCCTATTCCAGACAGACCTTGGGATATGGTAAGTATGGATTTTGTTTTAGGATTTCCTAAGACACAGAGAGGGAATGATGCAATTTTTGTTGTTGTTGATAGATTTTCAAAGATGGCACATTTTATTCCATGTTATAAAATTAGTGATGCTACTCATGTTGCCAATTTATTTTTCAAAGAGATTGTTAGATTACATGGGTTGCCTAAAAGTATTGTTTCTGATAGAGATACCAGGTTTGTTGGTCATTTTTGGAGGACATTGTGGAAGAAGCTTGGTACTAAACTGAGTTTCAACTCAACTTATCACCCTCAGACTAATGGGCAGACTGAAGTAGTAAACATAATTTTGGGTAATCTTTTGAGAAGTCTTGCAGGAGAACATCCTAAGCAGTGGGATCATATTTTACCATAGGTAGAATATGCATACAATGATTCACCTAACATAAGTACAGGACAGAGTCCATTCCATGTAGTCTATGGGATGCACCCAAGAGGAGTATCTGAATTGAGGAACTTGGGAAAAGAAGAAATGAGGAGTGGTGATGGAGAAGAATTTGCTTCAGAGATACAAGCAATACATGAACAGTTAAAGCAGCAGCTACAAGACAGCAGCATCAAGTACAAAAACATAGCAGATTTGAGCAGAAGAGAAGTTAATTTTGAAGTTGGTGATTTGGTTTTGGCACACTTAAGAAAAGAAATATTTCCAAAGAAGTAGTATAACAAATTGAAATTCAAAAAGATAGGACCATGAAAGATACTGAGGAAATTTTCTGCAAATGCCTATGAAATTGAATTACCTTCTGATATTGGAATATCTACAATATTCAATGTTGCTGATTTGTACAGGTATGAAGATGGTGGCACAAATGAAAGAAGAGAAGACAGAGAGAAGATTGACTGGGTAAAAAAGTTACCTACAACAAAACCATTACAGCCAGAGAGGATCTTAGACAAGAAAGTGTTCAAGAAAACCAGGGGACAGGAGTATTTCCAATACTTAATCAAGTGGAAGGATCAACCAATTGAGGATGCTACTTGGATGACAGAAATTATGCTGCAAAAACTGGGCAGTTCTGTGGAGGAGCTCATGGACAGGAGCCCATGAATATTTTTTTCCTCGGGAGTCTGATGCAGGGGCATTGGGATTTAGCCAACAATGTGAAAATTTGTTCAGATGTTGTGGCTAGATGGGTTTAAAAATTCATTGACTGATGGGTCAAAGCTGGTTTTACTGAGAGGGTTGGATCTCTCAATGATTTGTTATGATTCATTTATGTAATAAGTTAGAGACTATATTTAATTAGATTTAGAGATAAAGTTGTTTGAATAGGTGTTAGGAGGGATAGACTGTTTTAGATTAGATTCATCTTATTTAGCTTTGGTTGATAGATTTAAGGAGAAGATTATGTAATTAGGGTTTTTCCTTAAGATAAGAGAATTCGATGCTGAAGAAGATGATGATATAAATTGTAATCTCTGAGGAAGAGGAATTCAGGATTTTGCAGTAGAAGAATGGATTCAGAGGGTTTCCCCTCTGTTTTAATAGAATTGCAGAAATTTGTTCATCTGTGTATTCTTGGAAATTTCCTGGAGGTTCATCCTTTCAAAATTTCATTGATTTTGTATTTTTTGTGTAGACATTGAGCGCATTTTGAAATTACGTTAGTCTCTCTATGGAAGAGGAGTTTAAATTTTTCGAAAACCCATTTATTGCATATTCCTTGTGTATAAATCGAGTGTGTTAGCTCTATGCGAAGAAGAAATTGAGAGTATTATCCATTGTAAGGAGGGTTGGAATAATTTCAGAGTCTTTTGGTTGAGATTGAGCAGTGATAATCAATCTCTGTTTATTGAGTTAAGAGCATCGAATGAAGGATTCTGAGAGAAGCGGAAATTAACCAAAGAACGCAGTGAAATCTTAGTCTACGCATTCATAAATGAATGTTTTAAGATTGAATGGTTTTGGGAAACGAAACCACGGGTTTCACATAGTCTTTGGGCCAGGAGTGGTTTTATTGAAAATCAACGCGATCTAATTAAGTTGCAACACATCACACCCTCAATACTAGGAGTTTCGCATAACATTTGGTTGTTAAGGTTCATATATCATTTGAGGGCAACCACCGTTCGATTACATATGGTGGAGATTCGATGGCATGCGCATTGAAAGCTGCATGGTAATTAATCCAAGGTATGAAACAAAGTTTATTTAAAGTCTAAGGTCCGAAATCATTCGGAAGGGCATTAAACATTTGTTAAAGCGCATTGTAATCCTACCTTGTCAAAGGTCTTAACATTCAATTCTGAAGAGTTATTTCAATAGAGTTTCATTAATGTTGAAATTCAAATATATGATGCGGAAGAGTTGAACATGGGTCAAGTGCTTTATAATGTTCCGAAGATTATAATATTGTTCACAAAGAGCTTTGTTAAGTGAATAAATTTCGAAACATTTTCGAAAGTTATTAAACCCTGTTTAATGTGTTTTATTATAAAAGGATAAAAGGACTTTTTGCTTCCGTATGTTATTTTGTTAAATAAATCAATCAGATTTATAAATTTTGATGACCAAGAGTGTGAAAGAAGACCAAGAGCTAATTCCTCCTGAATTAGAGAATATTGTGCAAAAGTTTGAACAACTCTCCTTAACGCCTGCACCCACACTGCCATCAATAAACATCACTGAGGCTGCATCTCTCCATTACAAAGAGAAGACAAAAGTATTAGGTTGGAAGATGAACACTAATTATTTTTGAAGGTTGAACTTGAATTATCTGAAGGGGGCTGCATTAATTTCTCCTAAGGTCTAGTGTTTCTCACTTGAAGATCAATCTGCCAATTTAATTGGCAGGTCAAGATCCTTTTTTTTTAAGATCAAATTGGTTTACCAATGCGTAGTTGGGAGGGTAGCTACTAACACAGGGTACTCTAAAGTTTTACTCAGTTAATATCATTGATGCATGGGTGGTGTTTCGTATTGATCCAATCTAAGATCGAGCAATCTATTGAATGAGAGACGTGGTTATTGGTATTGTCACAACATCACCTTGGGCGCGGAGGAGGGCTGACCAACATACTGATTAGTTGAAAGAGTCTGTGCGTCAACCACATTTCTGAAGCACTATCATAGCAACACTCTGAGCATGAAGAAGGGCCACTCCACTACAAGGAAAAGACCTCTAGTGGATGTTTTTGAGGAACCAAAAAGAAAAATACCCCATACATCCGTTTCTAGCGGAGGTTACTAGAGGAGGTTGGCGGGTGGAGGGTTTTGCGGATGTTTTCCTATCGGTGCTCTTATCATTAAAACTCGTCTCGGTGCTCTCAAAAAAATAAAGCACCAGTGCGGCCAAAATCATTGGCACACCGGACACCGTGCACTCCGTACACACATGCCTGGTGCGTCATAATATAATAGAACACTGGTGCCTCACAACTCATCTGTGCCGGTGCACTATAAAACACAATGCCAACACCGAAACCACGCAGTGTGGTAGACAGAAACCGCACCGGTGCATCATAAAAAACGAGCCAAAACACAAACCGACCGGTGCGTTTGCAGCAAATCGTACCGGTGTGCCTATAAACAATGCGCATCGGTAAAGGGTTAAATTATATGACAAAAAACCCAGATTTTTCATTTTTCCAGTGCTCTTGAGATATCAATTATCGGTACGCATGATACCATAGAATGCACCGGTGCACACCGAACATTGGCACACCGAAAAACGTGTGCGAAGTACACACCGCCAGGGCGTCCAATTACTGTAACGCACCGGGGCGTCAATACTCTTCTGCGCCGGTGCATCATAAAACACTGCGCCAAAACAGAAACGAACCGGTGCGTTCTTCTCTAAGAGCACTAGTGCGCCATAAAAAACACACATTGGAATAGTGTTATATATATAAAAAAAAATTAAGGCCAAAAAACCGGTGCTTTACCATTACGCTGCCCCGGTGCAAAATCAAATTTTCGCGTCGAAACTGAAACATTTCAGTGCGCGGTTAGGGCAACGCCCCGGCACGTTATAAACAACGCGCCAAAATTGATACCGCCCGATGCGGTTTTATTTAACCGCACCAGTGCACTTATAAACCCCCGCACACCGAAACAGGGTTAATAAAAAAAAAATTACAGCCAAAAAACTTCATTATTCACTTTCCTCAGTGCTCCAGAGCTCTCAAGCCTCGGTGTTATTTCCTTATTTCTGAGCCGCCCTGCCATCGGTGCTCTCATTACACCCATTGCACGCACTGCTGCTCTGCATTGGCAACCAATCTGCAGCTTGAATTTTGAAAAACATTGGGCAAATTTTATTTTCCAAATTTTATAGCCAATATGCCTTCTCGACCGTGAAATGTACAAGTATTTTTCTTGTTTTTCTATAGTTAAGCCTTTTACTGGATTAGATATTGAAATAAACTTAAAAATAACCATTAATATATATATATATATATATATTGTTGCGCGTGCGCCGAGCTGTACTGGCTGGTGACCGTAGTTGCATACTCGTAAAATTGCAGAAGACCACTATCGGAAAGCACCAGAATCAGATCAAGTTTTCGGTGGAAAATGGTTGCTTCTAGTAATTTTAAATTAAAAATAAAAAAGAAAAAGGCAGTGCACTCATTTATCTAGGTGCACCGTTGACCCCGACAATCATAGTGCGGTGTGTTGACTGCATTTTCCACCCTGGTTTATGTCATCGCACCGCATTTTGCATTCCAAGAGGGTCAACGGTGCGGCCGGGTAAAAGACCGCATCATCAACTATGTCATTGTCGTGAAGTCGGTGCGCTGACATGACTATACGTGCCAGGGTGTATATTTCAGTCAGTGCACCGATATTCTGAATTATATACAGTCCGCAGTGCTTGAAAAATAGACATTGGCTCTAAAGCTGGTGTGGTTTGCTTCATTAGGGGCCCCGAGGACGGTGCACTAAAATATTAGGACGCATCGACATCGGTGCGTGACTGTTTTTATGGAGCACCAACTTGTATGTATGTTTTTTTCAAAAAAAAATACATATGTGTATTTATAAATACATTTCTATTTTAATAAAAAAAAATATTTAATATGGCAATGATTCAGAGAGAACAGGAGAAATAGCAGCAACAACAAGGAGAACAGTATGACATGATTTTCCAATGGGAGGCGAGAGAGAGGGAGAGAGATGGATGTCGTCACCCTATTACTGCAGATACCTAGGAGATCCTTAAGCAGGTAGGCCTCCTCAAGTTCTATGAGGAGGCTATTTCCGGCCTAAAGGCCCATAGTGTGCTTTTGAGACATCTTATCGGCAGGTGGAATGCCCACCGACATGCTTTTCAAGTTGAACCTGACCAGTGGTACACACCCACTGAGGAGGAAATTTATTTTATTACAGGACTATTGAGGAGAGGGGTGGATTTTCCCTCATTCCCAGACATGCCACCTGGTTGTGTAGCAGGGAGTCAGTTAGTTTACTCCTAGGTGCACCGTTGACCCCGACAATCATAGGGCGGTGCGTTGACTGCATTTGCCACCCCGGTTTATGTCATCGCACCGCATTTTTCATTCCAAGAGGGTCAATGGTGCGGCCGGGTAAAAGATCGCATCATCAACTATGTCATTGTCGTGAAGTCGGTGCGCTGACATGACTATACGTGCCAGGGTGTATATTTCAGTCAGCGCACCGATATTTTGAATTATATACAGTCCGTAGTGCTTGAAAAATAGACATTGGCTCTGAAGACGGTGTGGTCTGCTTCATTAGGGGCCCCGAGGACGGTGCACTAAAATATTAGGATGCATCGACACTGGTGCGTGACTGTTTTTATGGAGCACCAACTTGTATGTATGTTTTTTTCAAAAAAATTATATATGTGTATTTATAAATACATTTCTATTTTAATAAAAAAAAATTATTTAATATGGCAATGATTCAGAGAGAACAGGAGCAATAGCAGCAACAACAAGGAGAACAGTATGACATGATTTGCCAATGGGAGGCGAGAGAGAGGGAGAGAGATGGATGTCGTCACCCTATTACTGCAGATACCTAGGAGATCCTTAAGCAGGTAGGCCTCCTCAAGTTCTATGAGGAGGCTATTTCCGGCCTAAAGGCCCATAGTGTGCTTTTGAGACATCTTATCGGCAGGTGGAATGCCCACTGACATGATTTTCAAGTTGGTCCTGACCAGTGGTACACACCCACTGAGGAGGAAATTTATTTTATTACAGGACTATTGAGGAGAGGGGTGGATTTTCCCTCATTCCCAGACATGCCACCTGGTTGTGTAGCAGGGAGTCAGTTAGTTTACTCCTAGAGATACATTGGAGCACATGTACTATCTCCTTCAGAGTTTCAGGTACCTGGAGGTCAGTTACGTATAGATGCTTTTGGTATATAGGATGTGCAGTGCCTCTCTATTATCGCTTTGATCATTTCGCACAACACCGGTGATGGGCAACGCATTAGTTGCTCGCTTTTATATTACGTTGATTCTTTAGTACAACAACCACGACTTGTCAGGTGGTATGCCATTTTTTTGCGACAATTTTGTACGGCCTTAGATAGATGTTGTGCTCATGCACAAGGGAGAGTCAACTTCCCTTTTGCTTCAGAGCTGTTTTGTTTATTTTTTGAGAGGTATTCAGAGATGAGACCTAGTTTTGTTCGAAAGCCTCGTAGGCCGATGTTGCAGGCTTGGATGCGCATGTGGGGGCAGATGATGCCCAAGAGGGGAGACACTATGTTTCCAGCGAGGATATCACATGATTCGGTGGACTTACTAGCCAGCGTTGGCGGGCCGCATCCCTTCATTATGGTCCCATGTCCTTATGCTAGACTAGATTAGCGAGGGTGTCCCAACATTCTCTTCACTCCTGATAAGCCGCTAGATGATAGAGATAATATTACTGTTCTATTTATATTTATTCTAACATGTTCTTTAACTTGTTTTTATTAAATTATGTAATGAATTTGTCTAATTATTTTTGTGTACTTGTATATATTTTGCAGACATTGGGTCTTTGATGGCGATGAGATGCCGGATCCACCACATGATCCAGGTGTCGATCCTGATGACTACGATTAGGAGATGGCTGATGGGCCAGATTAGGATAAGGCCAGTGGCACAACAGAGAGACGTGATGATCCTCATGTGCCTCATGGTGCACTGGTAACGCCTTTTGCTAGGCGTGGTCGACCAAAGACCAGATACTCGATAGAGTTGGGCAGCCAATTCTGTGGATTGATTTCAGATGCGGGCATCAGGCTCGCTCTTTACAGAGAGATACAAGGCGATGATATATTGATATGAATGTGGATAGGCATGTCGCGTGACATGTACGGCCTGGTGCGGCATGTTGTAGGAGCTACGACAGCTGTTACGCGATTGAGGAGGATTGTCCGTAGCTATAGGCGTAGTTGAGCTACTGCACGTGATGGATAGTCTGCCAATAGCCACTAAGATGCATCTCATGATCGGTCACCTCGCGCCGCGCCTGATGATCAGCATGAGGCTCCACTACCAGCATCTGATAGTAGTCATCATGGAGATGAGGCTGGACCATTGACCACGTCCAGTCAGCAGCCTGCAACATCCACCATGAGTACTAGTCACGATCATCATGAGTAGGCTGGACCATCGACCGCTGAGGTTGCAGTACTATTGACTGAGCAGGCCGCCTCCACTACTACTGCGCCTCATATTGATCATGTTGTACTACCACCAGCGGATGCATCCATTATTACTAGTGATCATCATGATCATGAGCAGGCTAGTCGACCATCGACTGTCGAGGCTGCACCCAACTTTACTGAGCAGGCCACATCCACTTATACTAGTGTTATTGATGTTGTTATACTACCACCAGCTGTAATAACCCTAGTTTTATGTTTTCAAGTTAGACATTTGAACTTCAGTCCAAAGGGGAGTGGACCCCAATGTATAAATCTTGTGTGGATGTAATTAATTAATTATTTATGAAAAATAAATAAAATATTTTCAGTGCATATTGACCAAATGAGATTTTTGATATCACTTGCCTAATCCATGAGGTATGGAAAGAGGCTAAGACTTTCCCCAAAAATCTTTCAAAAAGCCTTGAAATAATTTAATTCTAATTTAGATTTTTGAGGAAAAATCTAAATTTCCCCAATGTCGTGGAGAGTAGTTGGGAAGAGGTAAAAGCTAGAAAAGCAGAAATCAGCTTTAAAGTCCCTAAATAAGGGAATCCTAGGAAAATAGGAATAAAAGCATCCTGTAATTCTGGATGCAAAATTAGAAACAGGCTTTGGGGAGAGCATAAGCTTAAATGAGCTACTTTAGAATAGATTGGGGGTTGGTCTGTTCTGGGAGAGGATCTCAGCTCGGGGGTGAGCTCTGGAGACATAAGAACTCTAAGGTTGGGAGGACTGGTCATCAGAAGAAGTGGTATGCACCTAAATATTATGAATGATTAAATTATATGCTGTTGTACAATGTTGATAACTGTTGTAGCTGGTCTTTTTAATTAAGTTTCTGAGATTGTTATTCCGTACCTTTAATAGAATTGAATAGAAGAAATAAATCTTCCAAATTTCTGTATAGTAGTAGGAGTAGATTCTCGGGAATACTATCAGCCAGAATCTCTAAACCAGAGTCTGGTTTAAATATGGATATATTCAAAATGAATTCCATCGAATAATTTAAATGTAACTTTAATCTGCTTCTATAAGGAATAAATGTCTTGGAAAAAAAATTTAAATAATAAATTTTCCTGTTCTAGCAGTATGTGGCTATAATACCTATGTGAAGAAGGTAAAGGATATATTAATCTCAAAAGGGTATGATACATAGGATTAAAAACAAATAAAAGCTGAATATAAATTGCAGAGGTATAGATCTTGTAAATATTTAAATAAGATTTTTATTCATTGTGGTCACTATAGTTTGATTTTATATATGCAAGGTATAAATAAATTCTGTGCTCGCCATAGTGAGGTAAACGTACTATTAATTAGACACAGAAAAGTCTATTAATAGAATTACATTTTATATTTATTCTAAGTGATATTATAAATTCATACAAATTGTACTCTTTATACATTGTAAACGAGAAACATAATACAAAAATTTCTTGCAACCAAAACTTCAACTCTGTAGTAGTACATACACGAAGGGAAATGAAACATCATTTTAGCTATTATGGGTATAGATTAGAGATAAAAAGGGGAAGTACTGTTGTAAATAATGTTTCTATAAATCTGGTCAAACCAGAGAAAGGTATATAATTACCAGTATGGAACATCCGTGATTAGGAAATAAATTTTTTTTACATGCAGGACATTCAGAAATTTTTTCCCATAGATATATATAACAAATCTACATTGACAATTCTAAAAGCCAGAACAATTCCAAAATTTTGGGAATTAATGATATGATATATATACATGGATCCAACAGAGGTATAGAAACCTGGTATGCTAATATTTCGAAAACAATTCGTTATTTACTTTGAATCATATTAGTATTGCAAAGAACTTTAAACTCACGATTTGGGTCCTAAAATCGAAACATAAACTTATTGCAAATTATGGTAGAAGAATACCATAGAAATATCAGTCAAAACGAAATGAGTATAAGAACAAATTATAGAAATCCAGGAGATTCGAGAGGAATATTACATAGTACTGATAAATTTTTTTTGTCACTAACGAATCTGGATGAGAATTATAAAGTCAACAAGAGCGACAAGATCGTACTGTCTTATAGCTACAACTACTAGAATAAAAATCCAACATAAAATAAATTAGGGGTGGCTATCCCGAATATAAGAGTTTAATTATACAAGTCGTGGCAAATTAAACAAGAATGGAAATTAATAATTTTCACAAATTTCATAGAAACGAAAAGATAGCTAATAGCCATCGAAAAATTTCCCCAAGTCTCTGGCATAAGCATGGAAATTGTTGACGATTACCAACCTAGAGAACACGCCCAAATTATTGTCAGGATATATGTGGTGGGGGAGGGGGGGGCGCAAAATCGACCGCGTCCAAAGAACAAAAATAAATAAAAATGATCGAATGCATTCTTACCTGTAGCAACAAATAAAAGATTATTATTCACATAGATGTTAATAGAAATAGATTCTATTGTAAATACGACCTCAGTTAAACTAGGGTGGAAACTTTTTAAAATAAATGACGAAGGGTTGAATTTAAACCCAGTAGGTAAAAACCGGTTTGATAAAGACCTATGTAAGTGAGAATAAAAATTAGAGAATATGAGCTAGATACATATAGCCATTGAAAATGATTCGGAAGGAAGAATTGTATAAATTTAAATTACCTAGAAGAAATGTCACTACGAATATGAAAAAATTCCCATGGGTTCTGTATCATAGAAGTCGTGACTGAAATCAGTTTTATACATGTATATTAGAGTCAAAATTCCCATTCAACTCACCAGTAGAGTGGGTAGAAAAGATAGTCCACAGAGCTATCAATCGAAATCGATATTCTAATTAGAACCAATATACGATTCTGTAGAAAGAAGGGCTTGATAACAAAAACGTATATAAACAAATGCTTACCAAGATATATTGCTGAGACACTGTCATAGAGGAGAGCCATGGAAGCTCAAGTCAGGTTTCTCACGATTGAAAAATCTCAATGATGCAATAAGCCTTCCCGTGCCATGAAAATCACAGAGAAGGAGCAACCATGAATCGGAACATAGGGAAGAAAATAAATGATACTGTTCCGGAAAATTCTACATTTAAAAACAACAGGCATCAAAACCCTAAATGATCAGAGCCTTACACTTGTCCTCATCGTGTTCATCAAATTGGGATCGACGCATATGGAATGGACTGAGAATTTAATGTGAAAAACAAATTATAGTTGTAAACCTTTGGGTTTTCAGAGTTCGTATAATAAAACGATAAATGGTGCAGTACAACAAATCGAAATGGCGGGATTCAATAAGATTCGCAATCAAGTTCTACAGCCCTCAAAGAAATCACCATACGGAGTTAAATTTCAAAGAAACGTTTTAATTTCATAGTACACCAGTACACCAGAACGTTGAATTTCATTAATGGTTCATTCCTCGAATTTCATGAAGGGTAAGTTGATACGCCAAGGCGGGGTTACTTGGCATACGAGGAAGTCATTACTAGTTTTTACAATAATTTTAACACTCTATCGAATATCATCTATATACTAATTATATGAGATGATTGAGGGTTGTTAAGATTCGTATCCATTATAACATAGCATTAATATATAGTTTAAAAATATTGTAACATTTGATAGAGATATTTTAATGGTATTGCAACCCTCCAATATAAGGGTAATTAAATGATGTTTCAGTGTCATTTATCAAATGTTTGAGTATATGGTAAGTGTTATCCAGGAATTAACCATAAGTGCAATGGGGCGATTATAGGTAAAATGGTTATTAGTAATTATAAGTTCTGGAATAAACATATTATCCAAAATAAAAATAATTTTAGAAGATGTGTTAACAAAGCAACGAAGCATTTTTTGTAAAAAAATATCGATGAGTATTAATATCGACATACAACATGGAATTAAAGTAGAAAAAAATATTTTTAGGTAGGAGAGGTGTTACAAATGGTATCAGAGCTCATGTTAGAAAAACTGGGCTGTTGTTGTGCTCACGGTATAAATTATTTTTTGAGGAATTTTTTTTTTTTTTTTACTGATGTTGTTTTGTTTAGTGTACAGTGGTACTGGAACTGAAAAGTCAATGGCTGAAGGAGATGAAATTTATGTTGATCTGGGTGATGGAGATAACATGCCAGATCCCAACGCTCCTTTGATGGCTATGTTGCACAGGGTTCAATGGGGAATGGCTGAGCTAAGAATCTAGAATGACAGGCTGTCATTAGCTAGTGAGGAGCAGGAAAAGATGATAAGAGAACTGACCTCGGGAAACAACCAAGAAGGTGAAGGTTCCAGAAAGAGGAGGAAAGGCAAGTTCTCAGATGATTCTGAGGAAGATGACACTACTAGACATCAGTCTAAATAGAAGAAGGAATTATAGGGTGAATTCCGAAAAATTAAACCTCCCTCCTATGATGGGGAGAAGGAGGAAGATGCTGAGGCATGGATGTTGAATATGATTAAGTATTTTAAGGTCTATGAATATGAAAGCAATCTAAAGGCTAGACTAGCTATCTACCAGTTGCAGGGTAAGGCTACCTTGTGGTGGGAGGAGACAAAAATGGTTCATGCCATTGATGAAAAGACATTGACTTGGGAAGATTTCCAAGTCAATTTTAAAAACCGCTATTTGAACGAACGTTATTATGATGATAAAGCAAAGGAGTTCCATGAACTCAGATTGGGACAACTCACCATAGATGAACTGTTTACAAATCTGTTAAGGTATGTTCCTTATATTCGTGAAGAGAAGGCAAAGGTACAAAGGTTTTTGAACTGTTTTCCTGCTGTGTATAAGGAGAAAATAGAGTTCAATAATCCAAAAACTATGGATGAAGCGGCGAGGAAAGCTATATTATGCTACCAGCAGTTTAAAGGAAAGAGTGAACATGGAAAAAGCTAGGTAAACAAGGGTGAATTCAAAGGAAAGAAACAGAAACCAGCTTACTTGAAGAACTTTGGTAGGGATCATCCACGGAAAAAATTTAACAAACTAAAGGAAAGTCAAACTGCTCAGTACTAAGTTGGGTCAAAACAAATAGATGGGGATAATAAGAAGGAAGGAACAGTCAAAATGAGGGAACCTTTGAAATGTTGGGGTTGCGGAGAACCTCATCTGTTGAGGGACTATCCACACATAAATATTCAAATGATTATGAGAGATAGAGAAGCTACCACAGTAAATGATATCGCAAGGAACATACCCAATATAAGTGCATCCTTGGAGAATCGACAAGCAGAACACCGGGCTACTATGGTTGAGATGGAAGGTAAGATTGCTGACCAATCTGTTACAGTTTTAATTGATCCGGGTGCTTATTTGAGTTATATTAGTCCACAAGTTGTAGAGAAATGCAATCTCAAAACTGAAAAATTTCAATAGTCTTGGTTGGTCCAGTTAGCTACTGGCACCAAACGAAAAGTAACTCATAAGTTACCTCAAACAGTAATTAAATTAAATGATTTTCAGACAGAAGTAAACTTAAACATTCTGCCCTTAGGGTCGTATGACTTGCTAATAGGAATGGACTGGTTAGAAAAGAGAAAGGTTATGATGAACTGTTGGGATACAACTTTACATTGCATAGATGAGGAAGGGAGACCCTTTATACTCAAAGGAAAACCAAAACCAATCTCTGTAAGACATATATCAGCTCTGCAATTAAAAATAACAGCTAGAAAAGGATATCAAGTATATGCTGTACATGTTGAAGAATTAGGACAGCAACCCGAAGGAAACCTGCTAGACACTTTACCAGTGGTAAGAGAATTTAAGGAAGTTTTTCCAGATGAGATTCCTCATTTTCCCCCCAAAAGAGAGATTGATTTTTCAATCGATTTGGTGCCAGGAGCAACACCTGTTTCTAGAGCCCCATACCAGATGAGCCCCCCTGAACTCATGGAGTTAAAAATGCAATTACAAGAATTGTTGGATAAAGGTTACATCAGACCGAGTGTATCTCCTTGGGGAGCACCAGTGCTATTTGTGAAAAATAAGGATGGAACCTTCAGAATGTGCATTGACTACCGTCAACTGAATAAGTTGACAATAAAAAATAGGTACCCATTACCCAGAATATATGACCTTTTTGATCAGGTGAGAGGGGCTTCAATATTTTCTAAGATTGATCTGAGGACTGGTTATCACCAACTCAGAATTAAGGAGGAATACATCAGTAAAACAACTTTTCGAACCAGGTATGGTCACTACGAATTTGTAGTCCTACCTTTTGGTTTGACAAATTCCCCTGCCACTTTTATGTGCTTAATGAACAACGTTTTGAACAAGTACTTAGATAAATTTGTACTAGTGTTCATAGATGATATTCTAGTCTATTCAAAAAGTGTGGAAGAGCACAAAGAACACTTAAGGATAGTTTTGCAGACTTTGAAAGACAACCAGCTATATGCCAAATTCAGTAAATGTGAATTTTATAAAGACAAGATTCAATATTTGGGGCATATTATTTCTGAACAAGGATTGGCTGTGGACCCTGAGAAAATAAAAACTATTAGAGAATGGCCGGTGCCTACTGATGTTTCAGTAGTAAGATCATTTATGGGGATTGTAGGTTATTATCGAAGGTTTGTGGAAAGATTTTCTGCAATAGAATATCCCATAACTTCACTATAGAGAAAAGGCACCAAATTTGAGTGGACTGAAAAATTCCAAAACAACTTTGAACAACTAAAATTAAAACTTACTACAGCCCCTATACTGAAAATTGCAGATCTTGACAAAGAGTTTGTTGTGTGTACGGATGCATGTAGAGAGAGATTGGGAGGAGTTCTATTGCAAGAAAATTCTGTTATTGAATATGAGTCTAGGAAACTTAGGAAACATGAACAAAACTACAGTGTATATGATCTGGAATTGGCTGCTGTAATTCATGCCTTGAAGATGTGGCGACACTATCTTCTTGGAAAAAAAATTACATTGATGATAGATCATATTAGTCTCAAGTATTTCTTTTCTCAAACATATTTTAATGCTCGACAAACTAGATGGCTATCTTTTCTAAGTGAATTTGATATGGACATAAAACATATCAAAAGGAAAGAAAACAAAATTGCTGATGCTCTAAGTAGAAATGCTTGCCAAAACATAAGCAACATTGGGAGTAGTGCTATTATTGACTTAGAAGAATTAGTTAAAAAGGTAGCGGATCAAGATCCTAATTATGAAAATATGCAATTGAAAATGCTGAAAAAAGAAATGGCTGAGTACACCCAAAACTAGAAAGGGCTGATCTGTTATAAAAACAGATTATATATCCCCAATGTGGAGTCTTTGAAAAAAAGAAATTCTAGATGAATATCATAAACAGCCATATTCAGGACATCCTGGATATCAGAAAATGCTTACAGCCTTGAAAAAGAAATTGTTTTGGCCAGGAATGAAAAAGGATGTAGAAAATTATTTAGCGAGATGCATGGAATGTCAACTATTCAAAGTTGAACATTAGCATCCAGCGGGTCTTTTGAATCCCTTGCCAATTGCAGAATGGAAATGGGACACTGTTTCTATAGATTTCATAACTGGGTTACCCAGAACAAAGTATCAACATGACTCAGTGATGGTAGTGGTAGATACTTTAACAAAGGCTACACACTTCATACCTGTAAAATCTACTTTTGGGACAAACCAAGTAGAAAATGTGTTCCTAAAAGAAATAGTAAGGCTACACGGGGTCCCAAAGATGATTATTTCAGATAGAGACGCTAAGTTCATAGCTGCCTTCTGGAAAGGTCTGTTTGGAGGCATGGGCACTATATTGAATTTTAGTACTGCTTATCACCCTCAGACGGATGGTCAAATAGAGAGAAAAAATCAGATCTTGGAGAATATGCTGAGAATGTATGTGATGGATAGGCCATCAAAATGGGAAGACTACTTGCACCTAGTTGAATTTTCTTACAAAAACAGCTATCAATCCTCCATCAAAATGAGTCCATTTGAAGCACTCTACGGAAGAAAGTGTCGTACTCCTTTAAGTTGGAGCCAACCTGAAGATAAGCTAGTATTGGGGCCAGATACTCTACAAGAAATGGAAAGGGTTGTCAAACAAATACAGAGAAACATCAAGACAACAGAAGATCGACATAAAAACTATGCTGATAAGACGAGGGTGCATCGAGAGTTCAAAGTGGGTGATCATGTGTATTTTCATATTAAACCCAAAAAGAGCACACTTTATGCTGGAAGTTGTGCAAAATTGGCTCCTAGATATTGTGGGCCTTTTGGGGTGTTAGAAAGGGTGGGACCAGTGGCTTATAAGCTGGCCTTACCTCCTCATGTTAAAGTGCATGATGTGTCTCATGTTTTGTTATTAAAAATATATGTACATGATTCTTCTCATATTGTTGATTGGAATGTGATACAGGTGGAACCAAAAGGGGAGTTCCTTCCAGAACCACTTCAAATATTGGAGCAGGAAGAAATTGAATTGAGAAACCGAACAATAGCAAGAGTAAAGGTGCAGTGGAAGCACTTTATTGCTGAAGTAGCTACGTGGGAAAGAGAAGTTGAGATTATGGAAAAATATCCATATCTATTTTCAAAATAAACTCTAGAAGTTAGTTGTTAACATCGAGGATGGTGTTTATTTTCAAAGGGGGATATGTAATACCCCTAGTTTTATGTTTTCAAGTTAGACATTTGAACTTCAGTCCAAAGGGGAGTGGACCCCAATGGATAAATCTTGTGTGGATGTAATTAGTTAATTATTTATGAAAAATAAATGAAATATTTTCTGTGCATATTGACCAAATAAGATTTTTGAGATCACTTGCCTAATCCATGAGGTATGGAAAGAGGCTAAGACTTTCCCCAAAAATATTTCAAAAAGCCTTGAAAGAATTTAATTCTAATTTAGATTTTTGAGGAAAAATATAAATTTCCCCAATGATGTGGAGAGTAGTTGGGAAGAGGTAAAAAGATGGAAAAGCAGAAAGCAGCTTTAAAGTCCCTAAATAAGGGAAGCCTAGGCAAATAGGAATAAAAGCATCCTGTAATTTTGGAAACAGAATTAGAAACAGGCTTTGGGGATAGCATAAGCTTAAATAAGCTACTCCAGAACAGATTGGGGGTTGGTTTGTTCTGGGAGAAGATCTTAGCTCAAGGGTGAGTTCTGGAGACAGAAGAACTCTAAGGTTGGGAGGAATGGTCATCAGAAGAAGTGGTATGCACCTAAATATTATGAATGACTAAATTATATGTTGTTGTGCAATGTTGATAACTGCTGTAGCTAGTATTTTTAATTAAGTTTATGAGATTGTTATTCCGTACCTTTAACAGAATTGAATAGAAGAAATAAATCTTCCAAATTTCTGTATAGTAGTAGGAGTAGATTCTCGGGAATACTATCAGCTAGAATCTCTAAACCAGAGTCTGGTTTAAATATGGAGATATTCAAAATGAATTCCCTCGAATAATTTAAATGTAACTTTAATCTGCTTCTATAAGGAATAGCTGTCTTGAAAAAAATAATAATAATAAATTTTCCTGTTCTAGCAGTAAGTGGCTATAATACCTATGTGAAGAAGGTAAAGGATATATTAATCTCAAAAGGGTATGATACATAGGCTTAAAAACAAATAAGAGATGAATATAAATTTCAGAGGTATAGATCTTGTAAATATTTAAATAATATTTTTATTCACTGTGGTCACTGTAGTTTGATTTTATATATACAAAGTATAAATAATTTTTGCGCTCACCATAGTGAGGTAAGAGTACTATTAATTAGACACAAAAAAGTCTATTAATAGAATTACATTTTATATTTATTCTAAGTGATATTATAAATTCATACAAATTGTTTTCTTTATACATTGTAAACGAGAAACATAATATAGAAATTTCCTGCAACCAAAACTTCAACTCTTTAGTAGTACATACACGAAGGGAAATGAAACATCATTTTAGCTATTATGGGTACAGATTAGAGATAAAAAGGGGAAGTACTATTGTAAATAATGTTTCTATAAATATGGTCAAACTAGAGAGAGGTATATAATTACCAGTATGGAACATCCGTGATCAGGAAATAATTTTTTTTTACATGCAGGACATTCAGAAAAATTTTCCCATGTATTTTTCCCATAGATATATATAACAAATCTACATTGACAATTCTAAAAGCCAGAACGATTCCAAACTTTTGGGAATTAATGATATGATATATATACATGGATCCAACAGAGGTATAGAAACCTGGTCTACTAATATGTTGAAAACAATTCGTTATTTACTTTGAATCATATTAATATTGCAAAGAAATTTAAACTCACAATTTTGGTCCTAAAATCGAAACATAAACTTATTGAAAATTATGGTAGAAGAATACCATAGAAACATCAGTCAAAACGAAATGAGTATAAGAACAAATAAGAAATCCAGGAGATTCGAGCGGAATATTACATAGTACTGATAAATTTTTTTTTGTCACTAACGAATCTGGACAAGAATTATACAATCAACAAGAGTGACAAGATCGTACTGTCTTATAGCTACAACTACTAGAATAAAAATCCAACATAAAATAAACTAGGGATGGCTATCCCGAATATAAGAGTTTAATTATACAAGTCGTGGAAAATTAAACCAGAATGGAAATTAATAATTTTCACAAATTTCATAGAAATGAAAAGATAGCTAATAGCCATAAAAAAATTTCCCCAAGTCTCTGGCATAAGTGTGGAAATTTTTGACAATTACCAACTTAGAGAACATGCCCAAATTAGTGTCAGGATATATCTCGGGGGCGGGGGGGGGAATCGTCCGCGTCCAAAGAACAAAAAAAATAATAATGATCGAACGCATTCTTACCTGTAGCAACGAATAAAAGATTATTATTCACAGAGATGTCAATAGAAATCGATTCTATTATAAATACGACCTCAGTGAAACTAGGGTGGAAAATTTTTAAAATAAATGACGAAGGGTTGAATTTAAACCTAGTAGGTAAAAACCAGTTTGATAAAGACCTATGTAAGTGAGAATAAAAATCAGAGAATAAGAGCTACATACATATAGCCATTGAAAACGATTCATAAGGAAGAATTGTATAAATTTCAATTACCTGGAAGAAAGGTCACTACGAATATGATAAAATTCCCATGGGTTTTGTATCATAGAAGTCGTGACTAAAATCAGTTTTATACATGTATATCAGAGTTGCAATTCCCATTCAACTCGCCAGTAGAGTGGGTAGAAAAGATAGTCCACAGAGCTATCAATTGAAATCGATATTCTAATTAGAACCAATATACGATTTTGTAGAAAGAATGGCTTGATAACAAAAACATATATAAGCGAACGCTTACCAAGATATATTGCTGAGACACTGTCATAGTGGAGAGCCATGGAAGCTAGAGTCACGTTTCTCACCATTGAAAAATATCAACGATGCAAAAAGCCTTCCCGCGCCATGAAAATCGCAGAGAAGGAGCCACCATGAATAAGAAAATAGGGAAGAAAAGAAATGATATTGTTCCGGAAAATTCCGCATTTAAAAACAACAAGCATCAAAACCCTAAATGATCAGAGCCTTACACTTGTCCTCATCATGTTCATCAAATTGGGATTGACGCGTATGGAATGGACTGAGAATTTAATGTGAAAACCAAACCACAGTTGTAAATCTTTGGGTTGTCAGAGTTCGTATATTAAAACGATAAATGGTGCAGTACAACAAATCGAAATGGCGAGATTCGATAAGATCTGTAATCAAGTTCTATAGCCCTCAAAGAAATCACCATACGGAGTTAAATTTCAAAGCAACGTTTTAATGTCATAGTACACCTGTACACCAGAACGTTGAATTTCATTAATGGTTCATTCCTCGAATTTCATGAAGGGTAAGTTGATACGCCAAGGTGAGGTTACTTGGCATACGAGCAAGTCATTAATAGTTTTTACAATCATTTTAACACCCTATCAAATATCATCTATATACTAATGATATGAGATGATTGAGGGTTGTTAAGATTCGTATCCATTATAATGTAGCATTAATATATAGTTTAAAAAGATTGTAAGATTTGATAGGAATATTTTAATGGTATTGCAACCCTCCAATATAAGGGTAATTAAATGATGTTTCAATGTCATTTATCAAATTTTTGAGTATAGGGTAAGGGTTATCCAGGAATTAACCATAAGTGCAATGGGACGATTATAGGTAAAATGGTTATTAGTAATTATAAGTTGTGGAATAAACATATTATCCAAAATAAAAATAATTTTAGAAGATGTGTTAACAAAGCAACGAAGCATTTTTTGTAAAAAAATATCAATGAGTATTAATATCGATATACAACATGGAATTAAAGTAGAATTTTTTTTTAAGGGTAGGAGAGGTGTTACACTAGCGCTTGATCCATGACATGATTTATATTACAGTTGTATATTTTTAACATTATATATATATGTGTGTGTGTGTGTGTGTGTTTATGATCATCATGATGTGGCGCATATTGTTAGTCATGTTAGATATGTTCATTTAATGTTTAGCTTGCAGATAGATGTGTATATGTGATAGGAACATGTGTTTTTTGACATTATATTGAGATGTATATTTGATGTTTGTGTTGTGATGATGTTAATATATAATGTTAATTTGATGTTAATTGAATGTGTTTATTAGTCGAATATGATGTTTGTACGATGGTTATCATGTTCGTGATGATGTTTATTAATTAATTTAATATTATTTAATGACCATGATATTTATTAAATATTATGTCGTGAATGTAATTGTAATTTAAGTTTTAATTCTATGTAAAATTGTAAATTTGTATTTGTATTTGTACTAATTGTAATTTTAAGTGTAATTGTATGTAAAATATTTATTAATGTAACATTTTAATTGTAATTGTAATATTTAATTTATTGTCAAATGATTGTAATTGTATATATGGAAAATTGTCAAATTGTAATTCTAATTCTAATTGTATGTAAATTTCACAAATTGTAGTTGTATGTAAATTTCACAAATTGTAATTGTATTTGTAATTGTAATTTTAATTGAATTGTATGTAAAATATTTGTAAAATTGTAATTGTAATTCTATGTAAAATTGTAAATGTAATTGTATTTATAACTATAATTTTAATTGAATTGTCTGTAGCATATTTGTAAAATTGTAATTGTAATTTTAAATGTAATTATATGTAAAATTGTAAATGTAATTGTATGTAAAATTCAAATTATAATTGTAATTGTAATCGTAATTCATGTATGTGAAATTAATGTAAAATTGTAATTGTAATTTTAATTGTAATTCTAATTGTAATTTTAATTAATGTAATTGTATGTAAAATATTAATTTGTAAAATTTTAATTCTATTAATGTGAAAATTTTAATTGTATTAATGTGAAATGATTTTATTAAAATATTTAAATTTTTAAATTTGCAAATAATTGTAAAATAACAAATCTAGAACAATACTAATTTTTGTAACATAAAGTTTAGAAAATAATGAAAATAAATTCATGTACTTTATAATTATCATTATTTTATTATGATCTTACATATATATAGTTTAGAAAATAATGAAAATAAATTCATGTACTTTATAATTATCATTATTTTTTATGATCTTACATACAAAAAAAAAAAAACTTTAAAAAGTCCTGCGCGCTTATTATCCTAACAGGCCCCAGTGCGTAGTATTAATAAAACGCACCGGTGCGTCACATTTATGCGCACCAGAAACGAATAAATGCAAATAAAAAAAACACAACTTTATTTTGTTTAAGTTAAAAGAAGCGGCAATTTGAAAAATGGGCGGCAAAATATTTTCAAAAATCTAATTTGATAAAATAATTCTTTAAATACTAAAGACTTTTCATTATTTCACTATTTTTACTAAAAATTTTCAGTCAGATTTTTGCAGGAGACAGAATTGGAGCAAGAGAGCACGAGGGCATTGTGGATGGCGAAATACGTTCCAACAAAAGTATTCAGACAATCAGAAACCAAAACTCTGGTGATTCAAGTCCTTTATCATAAAATTTTAAACCATTTCGTGATAAATTTAATTCTTTTTTTTTCTTTTTTTCTACAGTTTTTTATTTTTTCCTGCAGTTTTATCCATTTTTACCCTGAACCCTTTATTTGTTTGTTTTTTGCATTTCTTCTCCCTGTTTCTGTTATTTAAGAATTAGGGTTTTTCATTTTAGATTGACGTCCAACCCACAGGACGACTTGCATAGTCAGATCCCAATCCATTCGGCAATTGTGTGAATTTTTGGAAAAATGGATTTTTATTTATCGGTGCACCCTGCATACTCCACCGCACCGGTGCTATCTATTATTGCAGTGCACCGCGCAAGTTCTGTGTCATAAAAATTTGAAAACATTTTTTGAAATACGTGCGCCAAATCTGAAATAGGGCACCGGTGGTCTCTTTAACTAGGAAAGCATTGTACGGTGTCTTACACTATTTTTATGGTGCGTTTATAATACCCCACGCACCGTTAGGCTTATCACACTATTTTTGTGGTGCATTTATAATACCAAACGCATTGTACAACATATTATACTATTTGGCGGTGCGTTGTTAATATATCCACACACCGGTGGCAGTGCAGATTTCATGAAAGGCGCACCAGTGTCTCGAGATTTATTTTCTAACTGAAAATTTGAGAATTTATTTATAAATATATTAATGAATGATATGCTACAGGTTTTAGATTGATAAATAAATGATTGAAAAGATATCAAGTAACAAAAGTACTGTTAACACATCAAGAAAAGAAAAAAAGACAAGTTCTTTGTAAATTATTTATAAAAAATATTATTTTTGAACTATAGGTAACTTTAGCTAATATGTATTGTTTATTGTGTATCATACAAAACCACAAAATGACAAAGCTCGATATAATTATTTTTGATCTACGACCAGAAGAGCATAAAAGTTTAATGGAAAAATTGCAAAAAGATGAATTAGGTGAATGAAATAATAATATCGATCCAATATGAGTTTATTTTTTTAATTATCATTAATAATATACTTAAAATTATTAGATAACATGTGTCAAACACTCTACTAATTCACATATGTTTAATGTTCTACATGGACCAACAACTGAGAAAAGGAATGTTGTTCTAAGAAAAGAAAAAAATAGAACATGCAAATGAAAATGAATTGCTCCTTGGCTCATCTGGAGTGGTGCTGGAAGTTAACGAAAGGGGGAAAATCTTTTACAAAAGTTTGAGGGATCTAGTGGAACAAATACAACAACGTGCTTCAAATGTAATATGTAATCATTGCATTTTTCGATCATTAGGTACAATAAATAAACAATTTAGCATTAAATATTAATTTTCAAGAATTTTCTTGCAGAAAAGAAAAGAAAATGGAACCCATTCATCACATAAAACAAGACGACAAGGAAGAAAATGGTTGATCTCTAAGTTTGTGAGTAATTGTTACTTCCTTATAACAACTTAACTAGATTTCATTTTTGGACTTTTTAAGTTGTTTTACAAAAATCATCATTGAATGTCTTCAAATAGGTGCTAACATACAAAGAAGAATCATCAGACGAATTGATTGAAATTGGGTTAAATATGGGTTGTGAGTATATGTTGGCATATCAGAATTTAATTGTGGAATTTGTAAGCATCTATCGGTCTTGTTTTAATTAGCTCCGTCTATAATTAATAGAACAAAAACATATTTTATATTAAATATATGATTTGTTATGGGGTATAAAACTTGCAGGAAACAAAGTATGGAACTGCGCCAACAGATGAAATTTTGAAAGATGGCATGGTACATGGTTTTGAAAGAATGTGTATAGTTTATGAGTAAATTGTTGCTATGGTACGCCATTTTTCTTTTCGATTTACATTGATGTATAATATTTAATATTGGAATTTTCATTATTCTCACCAATGTATATATACTCATTTCAGTTTATTTTTATGTTTGTTGATGGAAAATGAAGAAGAAGAAAACAATCAACGCCGTGAACACAACATTCCTGAAAATAACCCAAGTCATGGAAGTAGCTCTGGTAGTGACAGCTGTTGAAGCGAAGAATGATGATCACTATGTAATTTTGATACCAAAGCAAGGCATTTTAATTTTTGAAATATGTTTATGAAGTCAAACATTTTGTTTAATGTAATGGACATAGTGTCCCAATTGAAAGACAAAGGGATATGAATAATTGTCCCATTTTGTATGATAAAGACTATCTTATATATATATATATATATATATATATATATATATATATATCTGTCTGTGTGTGTGTGTGTTTTAATTTATTCTATTGTGTTCTCCATTGTTGTTCTCAAATTCACTAATAAAAAATTAATTCATATGAATATTGTTATAAGATTATATATATGTGGTCAACTTTTGATGAATAATGAATTTTTAAAAAACCACAATAATTGTGATATGATATAACAAATTAATCCAAAAACACATTCAAATTCATTAATAAAAATGTAATTAATATGAATATTGTTATAAGATGTATGGCTTTGGTGAATAATGAATTTAAAACAATCAAAATAATTGGATTGTCAGAGGTGGATGTTTCTAAAAAAAACAAAATGAAACCCGATGCGTTTATGTGTCTATATGCACCGGTGCGTTTATGATTCTATGGGCACCACACTAATACCGATTCTAGTTATAAATATTGGTGCGTTTGTGATATAAAAAACGCAGGCGTTTATATGTCATAAGCACGGTGCATTTGTAGATACCATGTGCACCACACGAATACCGATGCCATTATAAATCTCGGTTCCTTTACGTGATACGGAGCACCGGTACCTCATAAAGATACACACAATGGTGCGCTTATATGACCTATGGGCACCGCTAAATCCCAAGACCAATTAGAACAACCGGGCAAATTGTATCACCGACACTAGGCCGGTCTTGTTATTTTCCTTAACGACCCGGTGAATTCTCCGCTGAAGGTCTTTTCCTTGTAGTGCTGTTGTCATCCTCATTGTCGAATCTACCACAAGCGCAGGAGCACCCAATTTAGATTATCAACATATGCTCTGAATTACTAGGCATCCTTTAATTAAATGCATATGCTTGTTTATATTTGAAGAACATAAAAAAAATCAATTGGTGATCAAAGCTTATGGTGGGGTGATTTAATTCAATAATGAGGAATGGTGGTCAACAAGAAGTTTGAAACTGCGGGTATGGGGTCGCTAATCCATTTATTTGTAGTGAGAAGATTAATATTTTTTGGTATACCAACCACATTATTGTGTTCTACCAACGATGAAAAAAATCTCCCCCGATACTTTTAAATTGTTGTAAGAGCGCAAGACTTCTTACAATATTTGGAAACTAAGACGGAAGTCGAGAAATTTTTCAGGGTACACGTTTGGAAAATTTCAATTGTTACGACGGGGATCTCTTTTAGCGGAAATTAAAAAAATCCTAAGATCTAGGTGCCAGCAGCCATGCTACGTAGCGAGAGTTCGGGAGTTGTGTTTAAGCATCTTGCACGTTATTCACATTTTGTGATGAGAGGGGGATTGAAGCACGTCTTTTAAGGCGGGCAATGGCGGCCGTTGTATGACTTGTTGTGACCTCACGGTTCAAATACAAGTTTTTCAAGGAATGTATTGATGATCATTGTTGTAAATTTTTAGCATAGGTATCTAAGGTGAATGCATACAGATAGTTTGTATATCACAAAATGTGTTTTCCTTTTAATATTGAATGAAGTACATGTTTCTTTTCTTAGGAAAAAGGGTTGTATTCTTGTGAAAACAATCATGATTATTTTTGTCAAGAATATTGGAGCATTTTATGTTTTCATGAACATATTGAATAAGTTTAATATATTTTTTTATAAGTTGGTTTAATATTTATTGATACTGGGCTTGCAGTATACAAAGCGGACTCGCCTCTGAGTTGTAGAACAACCAACTGCGGAGGGTCTGTTAAAAACATAAGAGAGGCCGCCCATAACTAGGAAACCGACCAAAAGATGATGTCCATAAATGGAAACCAACAATCATAAGGTATCCTAGAAAAAAGTGTTTACGGAGAAAAAACAAATACGCACAATTTCCAGATCAACGTGTCACGACATGTAGCAGGATCATGACAAAAGTCCAGAGAAGAATACTTGTCATCGAGCTGTCACAGCCATTGTGTGGAGGGAGGAGTCTCTTCCACAATTGCGGAAAAGCTGTGATCATCCTCCAAATCTCTTCCTCCCTTGGAATCTTATTGAGGGTTATCGAAGAGGAAGAGAGTTTTGTGCTTCAATTTCTTGTCCATGCGCAAAGAGCTTTGCTAGCTGGTGCCCTCACTCACCGGAAGTGCTGTGACTTGGATTTTGACTGGAAGGGCTAGTTTTCGGTGTCTGGGGAGGCTTAACGAAGAAATGGTAGACTTCCTCCTACGCTTTGCGGGACACGAAACAAAATCACAACTCCTCCTCTACCAGGCACTTAGCAATGGTAGCAATAATTCTCGGTCTATCCATGGCACTATTGAAGTGGAGATTGAGCTTCGTGTGGAAGTTGGGCCACATGTATCATGTGGATGGATAAGGCGATCGAGAGCAGCACCACCGCAACCACCACCCTTCTACACCTCATGCGATACGCAAGCGCGTCATATTGAGGCTAAAGGCCGAGGAAAAGATCTTTGAGGCCGAACTAGGGAGACAAAGAGGCCGGTGAGCGAGGAGGTGAGTGAGAAGACAAAGAGGGCCGAACGGAGAAAGTGTGGAGGAGAGGAGACGCTTTAGATGGACACAACGACCGGTTTCGGGTGGAGCGAAAGCATAAGAGAACGGTGAGGAAGCCAGGAGAGTGGTAGGAGGATGAACGGCCTCGTTGATCCAAAGGAGAGACCGGCTGATCGTGGGCGGAAGGGGTGAAGACAAGATGGAGCGAGAAGAGATGGAGCTCGGTAACCGGGGGCGGTGGAAGGACAAAACCGAGGTACGGAAACATAGTCGCATTTGTGGAGATGGGACACGTCTACATTAAAGACTTCGTCGACGAGGTTGCGAGTAAAGACGAAAGCGAGTGAAGATGAATACGAAGCAGCAAGGGCCTTTAAGGCTATGGTACCATGGCCAAGGTGGGTAGGTGGCACAGCCACATGTACTCTCAAGACGATACCAAGTATAAAACTGCAGATTCACCACATCCGAGGTATTGAACAATTTAATATTCCTTTCATAGAGTTGTTGATATTAGTAGAAGAGTTCCAAAATTATTTAAGGATTAAACATTCATTTATGTTATTTAATAACATCGAGGAATATGGCTAATTTTCTAACTAATTTGTGTACGGACTCTAGAAAGAAATAAATTGGTTTGTGACTCTAAGGTTTTTTGGAAAATCATTCAATATCACTGTGTACAAGAGAAACTAAAAATAATAGTAACTTAGCAGTGTCAGACTCTAAATAATTTAACATAGAGTTTTGTTGTGTCAACCCATGAAAATAATTGTTGTCTCTAAGGGATGACTGAGAAATAATGTCTTTTTTTCCTACATAATATATAGTTTTACACTGTGCTTTCAAAACCTTAATATTTGATATGAACTCAGCACTACTAAGAATTTTCTAAGGTGCATCTATGCCTACATTTTTCTTACAACATTATTGTTGTAGCTTTGTATATATTGCTATTTTGTTGAAAAGACTCCAACTCACAGCTTGGTGATTGATGGAGATTTTGTGTGTTGTTCATTGTGTTCTTTCTATAGAAGATTGTGACATAAAAGATCAATATTTATTTTCTTCTTTCAACATCAAATAGTAATTCCAATTGATAAACTAGCACAATCGCACATACGAAATCTAACTTTCCACTCCATTTGATTTCGATACACAAGTTCACAAAGGAATCTATCAACTTCCACGAAGACAAAAAACTCAAAATTTTGTCCTATAACCTTTCTCAATGGCTCTTTAGTTTTTTTCAGTTCTCCTTGGGATCGGCTGATCATTATATTACCACCTTTCGGACATTTCATCATTGAAAGCCTTGCAAAGATTTGTAATTTTTTATAAAGCTAGCATCTCCTCACTGATAAAGAGGAATATACATCTATCTCTTAAAAGGAAAATCCTTTTATTCTAGGATGTAAAATAAAATATCTAAATTTTTTTGGAATGTATTATGTAATACATGTTGTAAGCTAATAATTCCTAACCCTAATATAGGGATTTTATCAACAACAACATTCAAGACAACATTCCTAATTCACTTCCACAGGAACTCCAAGAGTACTAAGTAACACAAATCTTCATTGGTTTCGGTTGTATTTTGCTACCTTATTTTCTTTGAGCACCTTAGATTTTTCCTTAGATTGAGTAAAATTCTACAATTTTGATACATGACAATGGCAAAACCTTGCTGAATGGCCTCAATGGTACTATATTGTGTTCAGCCTCCAAACATGATTGGCCTCATAGATTTGTAAGCTTGCCTAATTTAGGTTATTCTATTTAAGATGTGTTATTTGATTTCCCCTAACAATGTGTAAGGTGAAGTGCATAAAGTTGAATCACAATCAACTTCCACCGTGGATGCGAGATATGTTTGAAAAAAATTCAGTACACTCTATAGTATTTGACCCCTACTCCAATAGAATACAAAATATATCATTGTTTTTAAAGTATATTGTAGTTTGTAGTTACCCTTAATATTTTATAATAATTTCATAAAATATTCTAGATCTAACTAGGCGAATTTTTTTTATTCTTAAAGCTATTCCTTGGAAATGACAAAGACCAAGGGAGTACTATGTCATTTTTCAAAAAAAAGTTTGGTGATGCTTGAATAGAAATAGTTTTTCAATATAGATCTTGATTGTTTAATTTTTTGAATTATTAATGAGGAGATTTTAGTATTCATTATAAAAACACATTTTTCTATGCCATTCTTTTGTGTATGTTAAGAAGTATGAAATGTTGTGAAACTATTTGTGATTATGATGGAGTAAGTTTTGTCACATTTTGTTTATAATTTTTTCTTCGGTTTAATTTAAAAATTATTAATCTAATGAATCTCTTTTCATTATAAATTGAACTATTTTTATCCTACAATCTTTGCACATGAGAAAGGTGATGGAAAATGGAGGCTGGAGGAAAAGCACGGATCCTATATCACTGTATTATTCATGCCTATGATGCAACATATTCAATATGGATTATGGCGTCAATTGTATGCGTGCATAAAATTTAAAGCTTTATTGCACTCTATCGAGCTACCACATGTATTGTTCCAAAATGGTTAATTTGACGAAATAACATTAATGTTAGTTTATTTGTAAGTTCACGAAATTCTATTATAAAAAAAATTGTTATTATTCTTGGGATCTTGGTTCAAATATAAACATTTTTGTATAATAATCATTTTGTTGATAACAAGGGAAAAGGTTTAAGTGGGATCTTATTTATTTTCTTATTTTCTACCGAAATACTAGAAATATATATATGAGTTCTTCCACACAAGATTATTTGGTAACTATTCTGGATGTCTAAAGGTATCCTCGTTATGTACCTATACCGATACAACGCTATGCCATCAATCTAGGCTTTGAAACATATAAACCAACTCAAGCAACCCAATTAATGCACCAAAAGATCGATGCATTAATCCATAATAAGTTAATGCACTATAATACCTACGATTAATCAATACTTGAACACTATTCATTTGTTATTTTTCAAAATATCGATATTTTTAATCAAAAGGAATCTATATGTGGATATACATTTATATGCATTCATGTTCTTCATTGAGTACTAAATTTGAATTTGAAGAATTGTTTCTTTTTATGAATACAAACAAATCTCTTTCAATTTTATAATTATAATACGTATTATTTCTTTATCTAATTAACTGATCTTAACATCAAAATTATTGTATAGCTCGTGATTTTTAAGGTATCCCCATATTTACTATAAATTTCAGCATATTAACGAAATACATGATCTAAAATTGCAGCTATTTTGATGCCATTGTTGTTATACATATGTGAAAAAATCTTAGTTTTTTGTTTGAAGGTAATGCTGGTGAGATAATTAACCAACAAGTTTATCTTCTCAACGAAATTGACCTTCTATAATGATCACTGACATGTTATAAAACCATAATTCAAAATCCAAACTCTCATTTTCTTTCCTAATGAGCCAGAGCATTTTTTAATATTTTGGGCCACTTGGAATTTGAATCATAGTATCAATCCCCTAAATTAAGCATGAAAATATATTTTAGTGCCTTTCAAAACTCTATTGTTAAATATGTCTTACAATGCTTCTCAAATTATTATAAGAAAATAAACCTATTTAGCAAAGTGAGTAATTATTCTCTTGAGATAATCGAAGACCATTATAGGTTCCCTACACATAATAGTTATCTACTTACTATGATACATTTAAACTTGAAATTTATTCTACAACAATTATCTCTTGATCAAATTCACCAGTCCTTCCACATATTGATATTTTATTCGCTTGAAGTGTTGATTGATGAGGAGTTTAAAATTGGATTTTTGGACAAACCTAACACATATTCTTTGCTAGAACCTAAAATAGTAAGAACTCGGGAATTTAAAGGCTTACCCTAATGGAACCTTAAATTATAGTAGCTCTAGCGATTATCTTGTTTTTCGTTGCATGTGATTGATCACGATCACTAAGGGTGCTAGAAAAAGATGCTAGTATTATGTCGACGCATTGAAACTCTCCTGTTAAAAAAAATACAATTTAGCCCAACAATAGATGTTCGGGATGCGATAGAATAATTTCCAAATTCGGGACACTTGACGGCTTCTTTCCCATCATGGTAGTTAACACATTGGAATATCAAAACGGGGGTTTATTAGAGTGTTGGGGTGTGAAGGGTAAATATCATTTTAAATAATAAAATACAAGACCCGCCCCACATTTCTAGCGATCACATGGCTATTTAGATCGAAGGATGATAGGTGGATAAAAATACTTTTGATGATAGAGATAATGATATCTGGGTGCACACAAACATTTTTCGGAAGGCATAGATCGAAGAAAACTTCACTTGTAACAATGTTTCCAAACTCGATGGACGAAAGAAAAATGACTATAACTTCTAACAAAAAAAAGAGGCCAAACTTTAATAATATGGTTAGCATATTCAAGAATTCAACCACTTTGATAAATTTAAAAGTTATAATTAAGTAAAAGTGGATATTGACCATGATTAAAAATATTAATGCAAATTGAAAACTCCAACATTTTAAAATAATATTATAAGTTTTTAAATTAAATATGTGTTCCATATATGTAATGTTGTTTATATCGTTTTAATAAAAAATAAATGTTTATACCAGTGTATGCTAGTTTTCCTTTAATTTTTTTAACTATTCATTTTGATAAAATTAAATTTATCCAAATCATTTTTAAGTCATATATAAAACAGCTGTATACTTAATAACTTCATTTATAAATTTGAATTCTAATAATTAATAAAATATGGTTTCCGTATCAATACATGACTTTTATTTTTAATTATGATTGAGATATATTTTTATTAAAAAATATATTAATTTAATTCATTAAATAATGTGATTTATAAAAAATGTGTAGTTTGATGTGAATTTTAATTATCAATAAATTTAGTATAATATTTTATTTAATTAGATAGGTAATTTAACTTCCCTTTATAAAATAATTAATATTTTGTGAACCTGTTAACTTTACCAAAAAAATGTATAAACTTGTTTTCCACTTCTCCTATCACTTTAACTTATATTGGACTAGCATGATCCACTAGATTCCTAAGTTAGTCTATGCATGTCTATCCAATTATGCTATTTGTATCAAGCATGATATTAATGATGTTCCTTTTGTGTTCAATGCTTAGATAGTATAATTTGAATTTGAGTTCATTATTTGTGACACTCTATTTGTGATCTCTCATAGTGATATTGGATGAGGTTACCCACACTAAAGAAGATATGCTTGTCAAAGCCTAGCCAAATGCCCCGTTGATTAATGAAAATGGGAACAAAAGGAAGGTTCTGAGGGAAACATTGTTGATGTGAGGTCTTTGATTCTTCTGTGTTGTTGATTATTTTTGTTCAAGTTCATCTTCCGCAATCTTTAGATTAGAATTAGTCCTGTGAGTGGCTAAGGGTTCTTTAAGATCAATTTTTTCCTGTGTTGTTTCTTTTATCTACTATCGCTCACTCATCCCAAACTATGGAAAGAATAGAATTTGTATTCTTTCGATTGTGACCTTCAAATAACACATATGATACATTCTACTTCTTTCTGTTCTTCACCATCATGATGACCTTGAGAGTTTTTGTGAATTGATAAAACAACGCCATTTAATGAAATCCTTGGTGTCCGATGACCTAAGAAAGTAGAATTTTATTACTTACATTTTTGAATTCTTACATATATACTCGAGGAGGTTTGTTGATAGTTTTGCATTACCAAATTAGCCACATCTCACTATCTTACATTCCTGCATCTCATTATAGAAATCATGCAAAAAGATCTCTTCCTTAGACATCAACTCTTGTCCTTCTTCATGACATGAATGATGGAGATTTGAGTTGTGACCTCCTTGAACCAATTTGAGGGTTTGGTTCTTGGCCTCCAACCTCACAATGTCAATTTATGCCGCCGTAATCATTTGAAAACACTTGCAAAAAAATGTGAAACCTTCAGCAACCATGCTGCGATACTAAGGCGATGTAGAGTGAAATGAAGGTTTCTTGTAAGATTTTGCGGAAACTGGTTTATCTTATGGAAATGGATCGAAGTTGAAAAAGCACATAAAATTATTAAGATTGGTTAAAGATTTTTGTGATTTGAACGATCAGAAAAATAAAACATATTTTCATGAAAACTTAAATTTAATGACGGTTCCCACCTCACAGGCTACATCTTTTTCAATTATATGCTCAAATGTCCAAATTACATCAACATACAATGCTCGAATGAAAAAAAATAACAGCTGTCATGTTTTCCCAGAACACCAAAAAATCTGTGTAGGTTCCTCTTGAAACAAAAGAAGTAACAGAAAATGACAAAATTAGGCTCCTTCTTCATTTCCCTACTATTTTTTATGCAAAATCGACATTTTTCGAAACTAGAGATGAATCATGTCTTTAGTAGATATGCAAAGAAACATTCCCGTGGTTTTAGCGATAATTCCACCAATTATAGTTGCAAAATTTCGGATGCTTAGTTTTACACGGAGGCCCTTATTTCTCTCTGTCGGTCGGTCGTATGACCCCATATGACAGTGCGGACTAGAGGCAACACACCGCACCAACATCACTCCGGATCATACCATTAAAGGAGTACGATGGGTGTCGTACGGCTACACCTGCGGTGGTTTTAGTCATTGGTTATGTGGTGGCCATAAGGCACCGAGCTTGGGAAAATATTGCCATGCGACTCACTTTCGCCCGCAAAATGTGTTATATCATATAACACAGTGCAGGCGGTCGCACGAGCCCAACGACCGAACCTCCCCAATGTCGTGATCATAGCCCATTATAAAAAATCGTTAGCCATTATATAACAACAAACAGTGCTAGCACGACGATAAAGAGGACAATTGAACATCGAGAGTTCACGGGGGTTGAACCTCGGGGAGCTAGTTGCTCCATAGACCAAAATTTCGGTGCACCAAGCTGACCCATGGCATGTGGCGACCTTCCCCTTGGGCCCCGTGGTGGCCTATATTTTCCCAGCCACAACTACCATAACCAATAGAAACTCACTAGTTCTCTCGTTCTTATTAGCCCATATGTCGACCATACTACACGATCAACTTGCGACGTCGGTGTTCATGTCAACGTACGATCTTCCCGATCATCTTGATTCAACCTTACAAGTTTACTTTTAGCCCATTTGTCAAAAACTTCGAACGTGATAACTTTCTCATATGTGTCAAATTATGATGATTCAACTATATTCAGAACCGAACCTTAATATCTAAGATTTGGAATTATTTTCGGAAAATTTGAGTACTTTTTAGTTTTGAGCATATTTTTGATCCGTGGACCACATACTTTTAATGCGGTGATTTATGATGAAACATGTACTTTCCTTATGCATTCTCAAGCTCGGGGTGCATGGTGGTAGCGAAGGTTCTAGATATTGTTGGATCACACATACCATGGTGCTAGATGGGATGACCATGTAGTTCTAGATCTCGAGGTGATCGAAGCATTAATCTAGGCCATAATTGAGGTAAAGGAAATGCCTCCATTGATATTTTGTGACAATTTGAAAATTAACATTTATATTTGACTAGTGCAACAAATTCTATACCCATTCAACATGCTCCTTTAATACGACTCTCTGGTTCTGTGATCCCCAAGTATTTTCATTCTACCACCTACATAAAAAAAACCGGTCATTAAAGCGACTCATCTTTGTTCAAGCCCTTGTTTTGGGAAATGACATTTCGGGAGAGGGTTTTTGAGTTTACATAAACAAGCTCTAATCGGTAGGTGGAAATTTAGCAAGATGAAGAAGTTGCGAGATGCATGGGTGGTTATATGATCATTAGGGGCCTATTCTCAATATAGACCAAAGGTTAGCATGCTATTAGTATTTGGTATTTTTTACTTGGGAAGTTTTTGTTTTATCTCTTTGAGCGTGACATGTGGGTTTTAATCATTTCTACAATCCCTCTACGAAAAACTACAATAGGTGAAACTTCGAGGGCTTCCATTGGAATTATGGACAAAGCATGCGTTGTTATGATTGGGAATTCTATTGTTAAATTTGTATATGTGGAGGAGCATGTCATTGTGGGTTTGGATAAAAGGATCACTTGGATCCTAGTTGAAGTGGACTACTCAGGTGGTTTTCTCGTGTGATTTATTTAGAATGGGGTGAACAAATATTTCTCGAAGGATCAAATACTACGAGATAATCTTTCGATGTTTGATGTGCCATGGGATTGGTCACTTGATTTATGATTGTCATCATCGATTTTGAGCTGCGAAGCATTATCATGATTCGATGAATGTATTGTTTATGCATAGTTAGGATGTTTTCATAAATACATATCTTAATTCGAATGGGGTGTCCACTCTAAAACACTCGACCTATCTTGGTATGGATCATCACTCTCATATTGTTTTATCCACATGAATCTACACATGATTCTTGTTTCGTCGATATGAGAATAATGTTGTTGGCGATAATTTGATATTTCAAAGCTTCCTAGTTATTCATTTAATAATCCTTACACGGATAGGAAATTCCGCGGTGTCTGCAACTTTATAAATCTCTTGCCAATTATTGTACATCTGAATTGGCTACATCGGTATCCAATTTTTTACCGTTGAATTGGACTTGGTTTTGATCGAAAAAGGGTGAATTATCGTTCCCCTCGAGGCCCTAGACTCTAGTCATAATTTAAATAATGGAAAAACTATTATCCACTGAAACATTACAAGTAGATAAATTTTTGAAAACTTAGAAAATATCTAGAAGTTTGGAAGTATTTCATGTAATAGCACAATTGATTTTAATTACACACATTATGTGTTCACTTTATAAACATTTCTTTAGATTTACTCATTTTTTACATTTTGATAAAAGTTAGGTGTTTTTGAAATGGATATGAAAGAATATCGTTAAAATGAAGTAAATTCAGTTAATTTATTATATAATTAATAAACTTATTGTATTGTGGAGAAATATTATAAAATTTAACATACCTATTTGTTTCACAGAAGAAACTATATAATAAATGGTTAAACATAATATAACTATGTAAACGAAAATAAACACATGCAAATAAGCAAATATTCTCTTTTTAAAAAGAAATATTTAGAAAAGAAAAACATTATTTACTCATAGAGTTTGTAAAAATGAGTTCAAGTATTTATCCTAAAGTAAAAACAAACAAGATGAAAACCATTTGAGTGTGTGTGAATATTTACCAATTGTGAATTAGGTATTAATCTATTTTAACGCTCAATATATTCACGTGCAAAAAGGTTGTTATGTATATATACTATAATATATAATTTTCATAGGCTTACAAGTTTAAAGGAGAAAATACAATTGAATGATTATTTTCCCATTTTTTGGGGTTTCTTTTTATATCTATTCCTATTTCTAATTCATTGTTAAAACTTCAATTTTCTCTGTAAATAAAATGACATTAAATAAGTTTGTAGCATATTGCAAAAAAAATGTTTTATATTAATGATAATCTTTTCTATTTCAAGACAAGCCTTATGCCATTCTAATTTAATTGTCAACAATTATTAGTTAGATGGAAGAGATTTAACATCCATTGGATATTTTGGAATATTCATAGTAGCATTGACATAAAAAAGGTGAATATTTATCTCCAAGTTAGTTATAATCTTTTAATTCGTTTGTCCCATATCAACACATTCCAATATGTTGGAATATACGTAGTAGCATTCACAAATTAAAAGTTTAGATTTGGAATATGTTGGAATATTCATAGTAGCATTCAAATATTAAAGGTTAAGATTTATCTCCAAGTTAGATATACTCTTTTAATTGATTTGTCTTAAATTAATTAATTTAAAAAAAAATCCAAATTAAATATACTCTTTTAATTGATTTCTCTCAAAATAATTAATTAAAAAAAAGGTCATATCAACACATATCATATTGGGCTTGTGGTATTGATAAACCATGATATTGACTCGTGATAGTGTAAGAATAAGTATTACAAGTTAAAAATTTCCTCGTAAATATCTTACATGTGTTTTTAAAAATGTAATTATATTTAACTTATTAAACATTCACCTACCTACCAAAGTTGAAAACCATGTTGTGTTAGGTGCACCGAGGTGGCACAAAATTTCCATGTGGATATATAAATATGTATGCATGGCACGATGAAAATATTAATGTGAAAAACGTGTGAAGGTCTTTCGTGTTTGTTTACCGAAAATGAACATTGGACGGGTATTAAAATTTCGGCGCGTGTCAACAAAGAAAAAGCGCCGCAGTTTGTAGACCTTTGTAGAGATAGATCCGATGCGGAACACAAACAAACGGTGGATCAGATAATGATTTTGATGCGGTAATCGATAAAGCTTATGCGTGGCAATACGACAGACCTATCGTAGCGAGTTTTGATCGATCTCGCGTGAAGATATCAACGTACATTAGCTTTGTTTGTTTGTGTGTTTAAAGCCATGAAATGCGGCGTTGTTAATTATTCCGGCGGAGGATGATAATATAAAGTGCGCATACGGATAGTGAATATCACCAAAACGAAGTTAATGATGATTTTTTAATCGTTATAAACGCAGCTGGAATCATCTTCGGCTATATATACCCCATGACTTGAACTGGTTATCACACCAAAACTAGCTTGTCCACACTAGGCGCGCTCTCTCATCTTTGGAAGTTTTCTCTTTGTGTATCCTCCTGCCCATTTCTTCTTGTCCACGTCACGAGCCGTTGCGGTATTCTTCCCTCCCGAATGCGTGACTGGTGTCGGCCAGCTGTGGTTCCTCGCCAGGTGCCCTGGCAAGAGATGGAAGAAATGTTACGGGGGCGATTCAAGGAGAACGGGTTGATAAGTGAGCGAGTCGAGGCATATTTGAAGTGAGGGTAGCTCGAGTGGCAAGGGCGGGAAGGAGAATCCATTCTAAATACGGCTGTGTGGGATCTCCCCCTTCCACTTCTCGTGTTCGGGTGTCTTCCCAAAATAGTCGGAGGAGGAGATGAGGAATGCGAGTTGGAAGAGGAGAGCACGTTGAGGAACGACACGATGCTTCCCCCTTCCCTACCTCATGCGGTGGTGCGGTCTCGACATGGTGTCTTGCTCGGAGTATGGCAAATGAGGATGCGGGAAGTAGAGCGAGGAGTGAACGGGTGAATAGGAGGTCGAGGTGGCGAGTTTTGATTGCGGAAGGCTATTTTGAGATAGGTGAAGCCCATTTCCTAGCTCAATGCAACCAAGATGAACACGAAATGTTCACATTTAACGATGCGAGCGAGGTCTCACGGTGGTAGGGGTAGAAGCTGTACGTAGCGAAAGGAGAGCGGCCGAATTTCCTCTACCTTCATCCATCTTAAAAAACCGGGGGGTGAGATTGTGATGCACACACTTGAGTGGCCATTAATGTGTGATCGAGTGTTGATGCGGGGGAGGGGAAATTCTTACGAGCGCGAGGTAGAGTGATGGTGGTTCTACGACCTTCGTTCAGCTTAAATGCAATTTGGATGATAGCAATGCGTTGGAGAAGTTCATGCATGGCAATGGCGTGGGTGGCCCAGTGTCGACCACTTGCCAACCCAAGAAATCCCATCAGGTACTCCACCGGCTAGACACATGATGGAGAGTTACGCATCATTACGGACAAAGTATTTACATTCTGTGTTTGGGTGCTATCATGTATAATATCTAGAGAACCGATGAAGAAGAGTATGCTAGCATGTACTCCCATATTATCCAATTAGGTAACCTTGTTATACATCCCTTTTGACATGTTTTAAAATGAGCACTCGGTTGGTGTTGAGCCATTGTTCTATTAGTTCCAATCTGCATTGCTAGTCTCCAACTTATGGCCACTTTGTTCGCATGAGCTCCTTGGAAATTCGGTTGATTTGCCATATTGCTGAGAATTTGTGAATCTCATTCAATCTCCAAAGAGATTAAAACCATATTTATGGGATAAAGAAAAGACCACCTTTTATGCCTTCTACCTCTAAAGGTTATTCGTATCCCACATCCCATGTTGCCTAGAAATAACGGTGGTTTTCCTTTGTGATCCACGAAGATGCCTCCGAACCACTGCGCACGGATTGCCCTTGGAAACCGCATCAAAGTTGAGTTTGAAAAGTTCCTTGAGGAGAATCCATTTACTTGTACGTTTGTAGAGGAATTGGGAGAAATTCACAGATCTTTCGGTGGGATTTGAAGATTCCAATTGTGATAACTTTGCTTTCTTGTGGGAGTGTAGGAAAATCTTCATCGTACTGGGTTTGAAGTGCCAAGGTCTCCACCGAAGATTAAAACCATTTTATAATGGAGTAAATTAATTAGTAAACAAACTCATCATGTTTTATATTACAATACTATTTTCCTCATCTAGTAAGTAGGAAATTAAAACTTATTTTTGGTCTTAAAAACTTTCGAGCCAACGATTTCCTCATTTATTAGCATGTAGATTTTAATGATTGTGAGGAAAGACTCCAAAAATTACAAGAAAATTTTCTGTGATAAAGGGAAAACTATTGAACATGATTTCCAAGTTGTTAGCCTACATTGTTTAAAGATTCTATTGAATTTGAAATAAAGTTACACAACTTTGAGTATAACCAAGAAGAAATTTAATGAACTATTGAATGATATAAGAGGATATTACTCTTTACACATAAATAAGTAGAAAAAATGTTGTATATTTGTGAATGAATATCATTAAATTTTCAAAAGAAGACTTCTACTACATGCTACTATTTTTATTAAAGAAAATTTAAGGTGTTATAAAAATTCATAATTTGTATATATATTGCTCTATTTTCATATTCACGATTAAAATTTTTAAAGATAATAAAAAACAATAAATTAATACAAATGGGAGTGAACATTTCGTTAACAAACGAACATAAATAAAATATAAATAAATATTTGTCTTAGATAGAGATATTCTGAAATTCTTAATTCCACCATATAATTTGCACTCATTAACTCCTTTGCCAACTATTGATTTTATCCTCCCATAAGTGTTTGTTTCTCGTGTTTCTAACTTTCGCTCAATCATATGACATGAAAAAGTCCCACTAAAAAATTCAAATCCCCATAATTATATCAATATATACACTCAAACAAAACTTTTAAAAAAACCTCTTTGATTGTGAAAAAATCTAGATAACTATATGAAGCACGAAGTTATACATTGTCCAATTGTTGTGTTCATGCCTCAATTTAATCATAATGTATTTCAAGTATGAAACTATAGAAATCAAAGTTATTTTTGAGTTTCAATATTTTCAATAAGCACACAAGTGCGTAGTAATAGTGTAATTTATACACTATGAACTCTAATTGAAGAAAGTTATACAAAAATCAAATCACCACGAAAATTCCATGGTTCACCATATCAGCAATTATTCAAGCTTGGCCCCGAGGTTGGCTCAATTGGTCATGGTCGAGTCCCGTCGTTAAAGCACCTTTGTTATTGAGAGGTTATTGGTTCATTTCTCTCGACACTCCTAGGGGTCAAGATCCATGGTTGGCTTGGTGGGAAGTGATCTAGTCGGGTAGATCTTCTTGGTATAAATATTCCATGGACATAGTGGTGTGATCCATTTAGGTATATCTTCTTGGTATAAATATTCCGTGGACATAGTGCTCATGATCTGCGGGCTCTGCGAACCACATAGAAGGGGAGAAAAATAAAAAATAAATAAAAAAAGTTGTTCGAAGCTTCACAATACGTGATAAGCATTTTTCCTCGTAATGATAGAACATTGGTTTACAAATATCTGAGTGAAGAATAAGTTGAGACTCATACATAATTGAAATATATGAACGGAATATTAAATCCGAGCGATTGTTTTTTTTAAAGAAATAGGTAGATTGTATTAATCGATCTAGTAAGAGGTCAATACTTTTTCATGCGTGGAATTTTCATCATTTATTATATTCAAAAAGCTGCTCAGCAGTCTATTGCTACCTTGCTTATTCCCAATTATGCCTCACGGCATGATTTATCTTATATAATCTTGAAAATATGCTACTATATACTATTTTTTTACATAACATATATCAAAAAAGAAAGTTTCTAATAGAGATCTCATTCCGGTTGCCGTGTATGCGACGCGTTGCCATTTCCTCCAGCGAGCGCATTATAATTTGTGGAATCATCTGCTCCTCAAGCTCGCGTAGAAGATCTACTTGAGAGGAAGGATCACGAATCGCGCGTCCTTGAAGAAAACCTGTAATTGATGCTTCAACCATCACCTATGTTTGATCTACCTTCACTAATATTGTAAACTTTGGCGGCGAAGTTTTCCACCATTAATTGGATTCGCTCCACATCCTCATATAACCTCTACCTCTAGCATTACTAGAGAAAATTGTGACACGCCTCCCAACCACAATATGGTCCCCGAATCTATCCGGTTGTAAAGATATCCTATAACGTTGCTCTGTGAGTACCAACCTGAATTTTCACCACCTTCATCATTTGGAGGGGAAATGCTTGTTAACAAATGAAAATTTCACCAGTATACGCAGCTCCATCCTTTCACTCTTCATTGAATTTCTTGGTTAGTTTTAGAAACATAAGACTTTGCAGTCCCTTTTGGTGCTTCATCCTTTCTTGTGTTGTCTTGACCCACTCAAAGATTTCCATCAAATTTCTTTCTACCCTTCAACTTTCTCCTTGACATCCACATATATGTCTACATCAATTTCGAGTAATTTTTTTCTTCTTTTTGCTTTGCATAACGATCCTCCATGTTGTTCTTCCTCTTCTTCTTCACCACTATTATCCCTCCCAAGGGTGGAGCTTTCCTTTTAGGTACAAATTCCGTTTTCCATTAGCTCGATTCGATTTTTTAAATCCTCAACCACCTTTTAAGTTTCTGCATGTAGTCTCATACTAGCACTAAATCTCTTTCCCCTGGAAGACTCACTCTTTAAATTTTGTATCGCCAATGTTTCTTATCAACATGCTTTGTTTCCTTTGTAAATGTTCCTTTTACTTTTTGTCAAATTCCTCTTTAGTAAATAGCCATTTGTCCCTTTCTTCATTGATCATTCCACACCTTTTTATGCCAACTACTTTCGCACACTTTACTCTTTGGTCGTGACCTTCTCCTGAACCCATCTCATGAATATTTTTAGTCATATTCACCTTTCTATCTTCTTCTTCTTTATGTGAACTCTTCCTCGTTCACTTGTGAGCTACAACTAAGTGTTACACAGCAATTTGTCACCGTCCCTACAATCCCCATATCGCACATTGGAGGGCTCATTCTGTGACCTGTGGGCAAAGTTAAGACTTGAAAATAATTTCATTTGCATCTGCGAAGATGAGCTTTTAATTGCCTAAAGACATCTCTGCAAAAACCTAAATATCTCTTTTTCCATTGACGTGGTTCCATAGTTCAGCCCTCGCGCCAGAGGAAATCCTCCCGAAGAGGCGCGCCAATTGGCGCTCACATCATAGATCAGGCCCGCGCCTGACCATGTTAAGAGGTGTTTAAATAAAAAAGGCGGAAGTTTCATCCTAACAAATTACGTTTCTGTCTTGAGTTGGGAGGTTTGGCTATAGATTTCCATGGAGAGAAGTGGTTTGCCACCTATCATGGGCTTCCTTGATGATAGGGCCAATCATAATTATGAGGATCCCGACTCCCCTTCTCCCCTTCTACTCTAGCTTGCCCATTTCCATTTGCAAGCTAGTTCCAAAGAGTGGCATGATTTCTAAGTTCCCAAGAGCTTTCATCGCTGCTGGCTTCTCGATTCTTTAAGGCCAAATCCAAGCAAGGAGACGGGTTGCCAAGTATGCGGAAAGCTCCATCACGACGAGGGTTTGTCGAGACATGTTGTGCTAACGACCCACCTAAAGGAGAAGTCTTGCGTCGAAGCTATGGTTGTATTCTTCTTTTGACTCTTTAATGATAAGCGACTATCGGTTGTGGTTCCACTCTTGTTCTTGATCATGTTCATGAGTTATATCCTCTTCGGCGATATAGTTGTATGTCTTGGATTTATGCTTGCGTTTGCATTGTTTCTTGCATGTGGGTGTAGATCACGCGGAGATGCGTGGCATTGTGATCTGCCGAGCGAAGAATGGGAGCACAACCTCTTCTACAAATAGCAGACGTCAATTCAGTGCGCTTCTTCTCGCAAGTCGGTTTATTTACAATTAGGAACACCGCGTAGCGTGTTTGATTGTTTCTAGACCCGATGCGGGTTAGTAGGGATCGCCTCTTGTCCACGAGGAGGATTTACCTCCTCAACAATTTGGCGACTCCTTTGGGGATTCGACTTGTTGTTTGATTTGTAAACTATAGACGAAGTACGAAGCACGACGAGGGATAGCCTTGAACGCTTTTGCTGCGTGTGAGTAGATCCATATTTATGGTCTCGATCTCCGGTTTGGTTTACGGACTACAGGAAAATTGGAGTTTGTCTTCTCTTTACGGTTAACTTCTTGGTCTTGCTTGCTTGGTAAACTCTTTCGGAGTGGATTTTTCTTGTTTGTTTGGCTTTGTTTTAGCCTTATTTTCACTTGTCTGTGTATGAGATTGCTTGTTTTTTTATTTTTTCCATAGTAAACTTGGTGAGCGCGCTTTTTAGCGTAACGTTATATAGGTCAGCGGAGTTGCTGTGTATCACCGCCATTTCATTTACGGCGTAATTTCAAGCTCACGGTCGTGCCAATCCTGTGAGCTATTAGGGTTCTTGTGTTTCAAGCTTTCGCGAGAAATTTTGACTTGTGATTTTGATCTTGATTTTTCGGCTATTTGAGTGCTTGGAGCTGGTTTGGTGGTTGGAGCCTCCTTCCTTTGGTTGTTTGCCTATTTATTTTGATTTTGCCTCCCGAGCCTAGGGCATCTAGGTGCCTTAGTGAGTCGAGCCTCATATGGGAGTTTTTGGTTTCCGTTAGTTCGGTCGAGAATTTGTGGGATTGCTTCCTTGAATTCGTTTGACGGTGGTCTATCATCTTTGTTGCGTTTTTGAATGCTTGATTTCGTTTTTCATTCGAATTTCGCTTGGCTTCATTTTGGAGCCTAGATCACACGGCTCATTGGTGTCTTCAGGACACTATGCTTGGTTTTGAGAGACTTTTTGTCGGTTGAGATGCGATTGTTTTGTTGCCATTGGGTAAGAAATTTGTTTGTTTTTCTCTCTTAATATCATTTCTCGAATTGCTTCTTATTTTTGTTTTCGGTTGTTTAGTGCATCTAGCTATCAAACATTGAAAATATCTCTTTTTCTTATTGATTGATTAGTGAAAATTGAAATCTTTCCATTTTTACTATTTAGTGAATTTGGACGAAATTTTTTAGTTTCATTAGTTGCCGTAGAGATATCATTGATTGTATTAAGTCATTTTGTTTGTGTAAAAAACTCTCAACTCTTACGTAGCTAGTTTTCATCGAACAAAATGGTGTCTTTGTGGCATGCGATTTTGCATTTAAGGGATTTTTGAAACAACACATTCGTTGGGGCACCCCGAAAAGGCGAAACGTAATTCAGATCAACTTTCGTCTACTCAATTTACACTAAGGCGGCATTGAAATCCTAACGGAAACACATTTAGAGGTCATTTCAGAACGTGTTCGACGTCTTTAAACTAGTAGTTGTCGTTCGCCTTTGGCTTTAGACAGCGCTAGTACGGACATGCTCCCACGTACGCGTCGCGTATATAGAGATGCCCCACTAGGTTTCAATCCTTTGTCCGTAGGAAGCGAATGTAACCGCCCCTATGCCGTGATACACCGAACACAACATTCGGGAGATTACTGCCACGTACGGAAAGTCCTTGGTTGATTTATCTTTCATTATTGAAACCAAGGTGTATATTGCGATTCACGGTTGTTGGTACACCCTTTTGCCTAGTATCACACAGCCGGTCATTTGATATTTTAAACTCCCCTAAATTTGAAGAAAGGATCATGACGCTTGTCCTTTCACGCTGTGTCGGAAAATACGAAAGAGATAGAGTCACTTTTTACTTTGTTTCTCGACTCTTAAAACATGAAACGGTGAAGTTTCTTATTTTTCAATGTGGTAAAAATTAATCACCCGATTACACGCCCTATTAGATTTTGCTTGTTGACGGATTTTGATCGTGTGTGACTCTTTTTCAGCCGTGTGTGTGTTTGATCTTTCCTCTTGTCGTTTTTGTCATGGTGGCGGAACCCTCGGTTTTAGTCTCTTTTGGTAGTCCTTACACGGACGATTCATCATAGGTGTCCCAATCCTTTATTTGAACACGGCGGCCATTGTTCCGAGTTTCACGACGAGACCGGTTCTTTACGAAAACCCTTTGGGGGACTAGTTGAGTTCGATTCGGCCCTTTTCGGACCACAATGTCGAATTGAAGATTGAGAGCTGATTTCCTTTCTCTTGTCGGGTTGCTTAACTTTTATATTTCTTCATTTTTTTCCTCCTAGTCCCTGGGTGTCTGTTGCGAAGATCTAGCGGCGAGAGCTCATCGCAGGTGATTACGGTGAGAAAAATCCAACGTGCAGTGAACCTCCCCGGCTCTTCACGAAAGATTGTTTAGGGAGACAACTGCGAATGGTGTTCCATGTCCATGACCATTCCTCGTACCACGGGGAGTACGAGGTCTTTAGGTCGAGATCATTTTCGGCTACTTGCTCTATGGAAGTGTCGGCTCCTTCTCGAGCCATTGCTCCTTCACGGGGGTGTCTCCTCGAGCCGCTGACCTTGACACCCGTTCGGCCCACTTTGTTTGTGTGGCCGCCTCTACACCCCCTCGTTGTTACGGCACCCTCGCATCGTGTGCCATCTCCACGAAGACACATTTGTCTAGCTACTGCTATGCCAAAAGTATCTCTCGGAAGCTGTCGGTTGTCCTGTGGCCCGAACCCCAAGGGACCAGACCATCACTCCGAATCCTAACGCTCTTACTTGCCGCACTACGCACGAATGGTACACGCGTGTATGCTTTTCCGAGTCGGTATGATGAGCACGAGGACATTTTGCGTCTACCCTCTCTGAGAGCTTACCTCATGCTCGAGTTTACCTTATAACGAGGGGAGCTTACAACCCGCGAAACAACCTTTCCAAGACGACCTTCGAGCCAACACAGCTATCCTTATGACCCACGGGGGCGGCCCATATGACATCTGCCCCGGAGCCGCGGGGCCGTCATACGGTCTGCAAGGGCAGTGTTATAGCCCTTCCACGATCCCCGACTGTACGGCCCTCGGCGGGGGTACCAACCGAGACCGGTCTATGGTCACCGGGGGAAATGCGACCTTCTCGGCCTATGCAACGCAATATCCTTGTTGTTTCTAACGTTGCTGTCGGCCGAGACCATCCTGTGTTTGCTCAGTCGAAGCAGTTGCGAGCGAGCACGGTCCCTGTTCTCCCACCGGGACAACCGGCCCCTGGGGTACAGCACAGTGTTACGCCTCCGGACAACCGGCTTGTCCGGCACAACACAGGCTCCTTTGCGACGGTCAGCTTTGCGTAACCGGTGCACTTTGTTTATCGAGTCCTTTGTTCATTGAGGGCAACCCTCTCGGTCGATCAACATTCACTCGGGGCAGCCCGCTCATTCTATTAACCACCCTTGCTTGGCCCGATTCATTCGATGTCGCGACCAAATCATCGATTGCGCCTAGTTGTCGAGCTCCCGCGGTTCCACCTATCAGCCCGACCGACTCATCCTCGGGCGGTTATTATCCTCATGGTCGATCTCAAGCTGAATTATAACCACCGCGAGCTCTCCAATATTATCCTCCTCCACCCGGTTGTACACTGTGACCAAATCCGTGCGCAACATACGGACGAATCCTAACCGAGGTCCACGCACAGTTGCTCAGCCCCACCTGGCAGTTGCCGACATCCGTCGGTCGGTTATGTGACCTACACCCCTTACGGTCGAGAATCCTACGGGAGAAGGCGAGAACCCATGGGGGCAAGGAGATGTTCACAACCATTGTGGAGTACGGTACCCGGTCCTCATCCGGAACATGCTGGGGTTAATCACCATTGCCGTTCTGCAACCACCTTGGAAATTGCCGGATGTTCAAAAGCCCGACCAATGATCTGATTTTACATAATCCGTGTTAGCCTCACGGTTCCTACCGTGCAGGTGATTGCCCCCGAGTTTGAGGGAAAAGGCTGGAGAGGACCCTGACGCATGTGATGACGTATCATCTTTGGTGTTCGTCTAACTCTTGGGTCGACGATTCGTTCGTACGCGCCTTTCCAGTATACACTTTAACTTGGAGGCTAACTGCTAAGTGGTACATTGAGTTATCCCGTGGTATCTTCCCGAGATTTCAATTCTTAGCCATGGATTTTACGACGCACTTTCGATTTACCGGTTCGTTGTGAAGCCGAGACGCACCTCTTGACTTCTTTGAAGACGGAGACGAGAGCCACTCACATTTTAGATCACATTCATGAGTGGCGGCGCCGGTAAGCTGGGCGATGAGTTTCATATACTACGATCGGATACTAACTCACGGTTCACCACCTCCTTCGTGAACAAAATCGCCCAAGATATTGCGATGGGAGCGTGTGTGACGGAGGAACAAGCCATTGCGCGTGCCCGATATACCGGATCTTGTATGTTCTTGGTCGACGCTTTGTGATATCTTGCCTAATGCCCCACGGTCTAGGAACCTCTGAGCTCCCACCTACCCGCGGTGGATGGTGTCATTGGTTACGTATCTCGAGAATTCGAAGAAATCTTCGAATGGAAAACGAAAGTCTAATTCTTCCAACAATACTCACCTTTGGTCCGCTCCCATCGGTTGGAAAAACCTTGGAGGTGAACGCCGTTCGAACAATCTGGGAGAAAGCCTCCAAGGGGAAAAATAAGGGCAAAGGTAAATCCAAAATCCGATGCCCAGGCTAGAATCCAAATCTCGCAACGGATAGCTCTCGGGCGTAAACGAAGTACCCTTGCCTCATTTGTGAAGAGACCATTATACTAAGGATTGTCCACGACGATCGAAGTTAGTCAACTTCTCAAGGGCTCAAAAGGGCCTTCGGCCGGTTCTTGGGGAGCCATTCCCATCTCGGCGGACCCCGGATGGTTGAACGGTAGTCACCATACGCACCATTTGGGTCCCAAGTTTTCATGATGAAGGTTGCGCACCTATCTCTGTCGCTACGGGCCCGAAGGATTACGGCGAATCGCGGCGAGGCACACGCGGGAAGGCGGTTGCGGATGGACGCCTCCCCCACCTGTCTCCGATTCGTTAGAAATCGAGAAGCCTACTCACAGACATTGTGAAGCCACCTTCTAAAGGTGTTCTTCGAAGATCTTCTTATAATCCGAATACTCGTCACTCTTGTTACAACATTGTTGAGGATTTGGCACAACACCTTCTTCTATGTACGCACTAGAAGTTCTTCAAAGCTGTCCTTCGCAACGGAAGGCTTTATTGTCTGCAATCGGTGGCATTGATCCCGCCGATTCGAGTCTTCATGTCGATTTAGAGAATTTCTCCCCCGACTTACATCCAGATAGCTCTTGTTAGCTAGGTGGAGTTAACGGTCTTAACATCCATAGGGCCGTTGTGGATGAAGAAGGTGATTCTACTGCGTCATGTCATCCGCTGGCACGGAAGGCCATTGGCTCTCCAGCCCTTGCGTCGTCTCCCAATGCCCTCGAGCATTTGATGGTCGAAATCCAAACACAGGTGTTCTGAGAGTTTAACGATCACTTTACAAGGGAAGCGTCGCGTGGAGAAGTAGAAGTAGTCGACGCCGAGGCTCACTTTCACAACATACTTCTTGGCCGCCGTTGGACCCATGCCATTCTTTGCGTGCCATCACCATCTTTCGACTTCTTAGGATTCCCTCACGAGGGAAAAAATGAAATCACTTTGTGGATCGGTTGTCCTTATTCACCTCCACTTGAGGAAACAATGTACCATACGTGGATCGGTTCGAATCCCCACGGCGGTGTTGGACCCCGGTCTCTTCAACGACCCCGTCCTCATGGGTATCTTTCCCGCACCACACCACACACTAGCTCGAGTTAACGATTTTAAATTCGGGCCACCGGCTGTTCCTACGCACGAGCGGTGTTTCGAGTTTGGAGAATCGATACCCCTTGACTCCGGTAGAGATCATCTCTTGTGAAATTGTTGCCGCATCCCCGATCCTCCACCTCCTCGACGCTGCTCCTTTGAGCATGGCTCTAGATGTTTTACTCTCAATCGGCCGTGGGGCCGATTCGCCCCAGTCCTCTCAAAGATACTTTTCCTTCCGATGAAGCCATCATTGAAACACTTAATATATAGGAGCTGCCTTGGGGGCGATGGACATCATCGTTCTCTTTTATGCCCAGCTTGGGGCAATGTCGAATGTACGGAGAGCGTTATGCATCTCGGGTTCCTACTCCTCCTCTTCAAACGTCCATTTTGACGCATGAGGTTTTTCGGAGGGAAACACGAGTAATATCCTCAAGCAAAATACGATCAACATCTACATCAAACGGGGATGGGCTGAGAATATTCCCGTGGAGTGACTTGTTCTCTGATGAGATTCAAGTCTATCTTCGATCTTTTCAAAGAATTCGGAGATGTGTTCGCCGGTCCCTGCGAAAATGCCGGGGATTGATCCCGATATCGTAGTGCATGAGATTCCAACCTATCCGGTGCGAACCTGCGTGCGCCGACGCTCCTTCTTCATCCTCGGAAAACGGCTGTGATTAAAGCGAGTTGAAAAACTTAAAACGCGAGCTTTGTTGTCCATCCTCACGAATGGGTTTCTAACATTGTTCTGTTGATAAAGCGGGGTACTATTAGGGTACGTGTTGATTACCGTGACATCAATCGCGCTTTTGTCCAAAAGATAACTATCCTCTAGTTCATAGACCGGATTATCGATGAATGTCGAGGTAAGATTTATTCGCGTGGACGGTTTCTCGGTATAATCGGATCAATATTGCACTGAGGTCTTTGAATACATTCATCTGTCCCAGTGGGGTACTTTCACGTATAAAAAGCTCCCGTTCGGCTTGACAGCTGGAGCCACTTTTCGGCGTGCGATGTCTTGTACTTTCCACGGCATTTGCCATATCGTCCGGCCATATACGGAGCGACTTTTGACTCATTCGACTGGGCGGGGACCTACGAACACCTGTGATTTTCTCGGCCTTGGCGTGACCTGGTATTGACTCAATCCTCATAAGTGCGTCTTCTGTGACGGATGCAACCGTCTTTTGAGATTCATAGTCTCCAAAGATGGAATTCGCCTTGACCCTTTAAAATCGAGGCTGTCATCGACTCTCCATCACCCTCTTGTTATATCGATTCCCCAAGTCTGCGGGGGAAACGAACTTCCTTCGACGCTTTGTCGAGAACTACGCGAAGGTGGCTAAAGGATTCACACGCCTATTAAACGAAATGTTCCTTCCATTGAGACGAAATTGCTCAATGATCACACAAAAATAAGAACGTTATTGGTTAATCACTCATATAACCGTCCACTGAATATATCGCAATTTCACTTTATATCTCACCATGGCGGGTTAGCACCATTGCTATGGTTACGGCGGAGATGATGATGATGGTAATGAACATGTTGTTTATTATCTGTATCGCGAAACCTTCGTCTGACAACGCGTTATGCTCACGTGAGAGATTGTGATAGCGCGGTACACGCGTACGGCGTTTTAGCATTACATCACATTGCGTACGATATGATGGTTTCGATTGCAACATGACATATATTCTCTACGAAAATTGTTGAAGAAAAAATACTCCCAAATGGTCGTTATCTGTGAGGTTAAACAATTCCTCTGTAGAATCCAATCAACACGGTTTTCACGGATCTTATATGCTCACTACGGAACTAAACTCCTTCGTTTTTCCCGAGATCATATCTGGGCAAAACTCTTTCACTCATCGATGCTAACGACCCTTGGTGTGGCGACATAATCGTGTATCTTCGAGACCTCCACATTTCGGTACGAGTTGACTAAATATCTTGAAAGACGTCAAATTCGGCATCGGTCTCAACCCTACGTATATTGAGAATACCTTATCTTAGTATTCTTGGAAATGGGTCGGTGCTTTCCGTTGGTGCCTAACAGAAGAAGAGGTAGAAAGCAGTTTCTAAATAGATATGATGGCGCTGTGGTGGACATATGTCGAGATATCCTCTTGCCAGAAAGGTCTGTGACAGTTGTTACGGCAAGTCGATATTCAAGAAGCGTATCGTTGCGGTCCCCACGAGCGATATCACGCGTGCCGGTGTTTCGGCGCAAGATGCGCGCGCCGCCTCTCCCTTTGCATCTTATTGTTACGGTAAACCCTTTTTGCGAAATGGGCATGGATTTTATGACGTGTAACCTCACTCGTAGGGAACGTGCGTGTATCATTGTCGCGTAAACTGCTTCACTAAGTGGGCTTGGGCAGCGCTACACTGTTGTCGGCAGTGAACGGTGCCCAACCTCATATTCAACCGCATCATTGCATGTTTCGGGGTCCCGCAAGCCATCGTTGCGTACGGTACTCATTTCCGAGATTATGTGATGGCTGAGCTGACCAAAGTTGAGCACGTCACGATAGCTCATGGCAATGTGCACGTAGGCGGCGGCCGAGGTTGAAGCGATGAACGAGGTTACGGTCAACATGCTTCTGGCGAATAGTTGATATCCACAAATCCAGTTGGCACCTCCAAGCTGATACCGACTCTGTGGGCATAGGACATCGAAAAGGTGCAGGCGGGTTCACACCATTCCAATTGGTGTGGTGCAGGAAGCAACTCTTAGGTTTGAATGCGAGATTCCTTCGTTGAAATTAGGCATGGAACTACCGACACTTACTGTAGGGAAAGGCGTCTTTTGTGTCTGGAACGGTTGGGCGAAAACCGGCCGATTAGGCACATGGATGCAAACGCGAAAAGCTGGTCCCAAGCTCACCCGATCAATCGGTTTCTCTCGTTCCTTTCATTGAAGAACCTGCGTCCCTCTGTGCGATCAAGCATGATAAGCTTGGGGGTTGTAGGTTCAACCTATGTGGCATGGGCCTACATGGTAAAACGCGTTTTGAAGAATAGAGCTTATGAGCTTATAGATTGTGAAGAATTCCCGGCAGCACGGCCAGTAGTTGTACCTCAAAAATACTATACACAGTGATTTTTAGGTGTGGTGTTATTATTACCATAAGTGTGTATTTTCATTTGTGTCGTATTGTGGTGTGGTTTTAGTAAACATCTTTCGCGATCGGGTCTTCCGGTTGTGCGCAGAATGTCCATTCATCCCAGATTTGTTGGTTTAGCCGGATGGTGCCTACGAGTACCAGAATGTTTGTCTTCGGCGGCTGAGTGATGCGATCCTATTTGGTGGGTTGGTCCAACTGCAGTGTGTGTGCGGGACGTACTACAAATAACATCGTGGAATATAGTGTTGTATTAGAATTATTAACGAAGAAATTGTGAACAGGTATGCGTGAATACTTGTTATTATCTAGACTCGCAACTTGCTTAGTAGCCTGGCGAACGGTCATTATTCGGTCGACATCCATCTTACGTACGTGTCTGCGTATTCGTTTTACGCTGGGAAAAAAATTTTGACTATATTACATGTAACACATTCCGGAGCATGAATGCGTTAAATGATGCGATAACTAATTCAGTTTAGATAGGCATTTGCGCAATTTGTAAATATTCGTCACATGAAAGAGAAAGATCCATCCCGAAATAGATATGTATATATATATCGAAATGTTTACATAGGTGTGCATCACATTAAATAAAAAAATATATATGTTCGTCTTAATACATCCCGGAGACGACATTTCTCTCAAAAAATATGCATGATAAAAAAGGTCTAGGTCTAATCCCGCGGGTGCTCATGATAACGGTGTTGCACGCACTAGGGGTGTCTCGAGAATTCGGTGGAGCGGCGGGCATCACCGTGTGTGTGTCTGCGGTACGCCATCGGTACATGCTTCGACCGGGGGCGTGATGCGGGATCCTCGGCGATGCCACCGAGATTAAGGATGCTCTCTCTGCACCCCTCTTGCCTAAGGATCGGTGCGGGAAAAGGGTCCCTCGATGCGATAGGAACATACCCAGTGGTCTCTGCGGACACGTACGCATGCATATAAATGTGTCCGAAGGAGTGCTAACATTAACATCATAAAATATAAAATCAAAAAGAAGGGGTCATACCAACTCCTTGTCCCAATCATCTCCTACGGCAAATGGGAGATCTGGATCACCAGTGAAATCGGTACCAGCATATGGCCAGTCTTCCACTACGATCAACTGACGCCGCAACCACCCAAAAAACTCCGGCCTCCAGGACATCTGTTGGCCCCCTCCAGCTCTGGGCATCAACTCTGCCTAGCGAGCCATTCTTGGCTCTCGTGGAATAGGCTCAGCTACTATGGCCCCTTGGCCCTGGAAGATTGGTAATCGTTCCAGAATGAACGATACCAGGATAGAACCATAGCCAAACTGTTTCAGCTTGGCTTGTTTTCATTTGTTCAGTTGCCTATTTATGTTTATCGTCACTGCTGTGGCCCAGTCGAACAATAGAGGAGTCATACACTCTGAGGCAAAAAAAAGTTGGGCCTTTGTGGCCTCGTGCGGTGCCTGCGACCCCGCAGCCCGCGTGATGGTATGCAGCACCACTCTCAGTGCCAGATCAGGAACGGTATGGATGTCCACCTTTCCACTTCCAGATCCTAGTTGTGCCCCTCGGCACACTCGTGCCATCACTTGCTCCATTTTTTCACCAGAGGGTCTGCTCCCTGTCAGTATGGGCACCGGACCTCTGCGCGATAATCCGGTTATGAAGTACACGTCAGAAACCTCCAGTTCTAACACTTGGTCCCGCAGTTTGAATACTTGTTCATCTGCGTCCCACATATTGATCAAGTACTGTAGAATCTCGGGCTGAGCTCGTAAACAAGGTGTTAAGAAGAAATTTTTAGCCCACAGTTCTTGAGGGCGTTCATGCAAACTTCATTTTCCATGGCTTGTTCATCTTCTTCACCGTGCTCCCTTTATTTCCACTCAATCACCATTTTGCTCGGTTCACTGCATCAACATGGTCAAAACCCTTAATTAGATCTCTGATGAGCTTCAAATTTCATTCAATTTGATTAAAATCTTGAATTTTTAGGCGAAAATTGAGCTTCTGTCGCTGGCGCGGCTGTTTCCTGAACAGTTGCGCCAGCTGGCGCGAGCCCTTTACATGTAAAAGCCCATTGCCGCGAGTCCATGCCCGATACCCGCGCCAATGAGCGGAGCCCTAAAAATTTAAAAAGTGGCCTCAGAAGTCTAATGCATGATGGAAAACTATTTAAAATGGATTGAAATGGAGTACAAAGAAGCGCCTCTTACCTGGAACTGACGGAACTCTGAATGGTAGCTCGGATCGGTCGTAATCACTGTCAGAAGTTCGCACACCAAACTGGACCACTGCTGCTCTTCGGTGAGGTAAATAGTAAAAAGTAATTTTATTTTCACCATTTGACATATTTATAACTTTTTGAACTCAAAATAGGTTTTGAAAGTTATTTTTCTGAATATTTTAATGTATTTGTGTCGAAAATGGGTTTTACACTTGCCTTTTTGTGCAGCAACAGGTCTTTCATGCAACTGAAACGGTGAAACGAGTTGTATTTTATACTTTTTCGGACTCGGTAAATACACGAAAAAGTCACTCTGGAGTCATCTTTCAGCTCTTTTCTGACTCTCTAAACATGAAAAGATTGCCGAGGCCCTTGTCGTTTCGATCTCGTTAAAGTGGACACAAATCGACATCTACCCGGTATACGTTTACCCCTTTTTCGGGATGGGATGGATTATTTATGAAAAAGGAATACCCTAGCCTATCGTGACTAGGAGGTTTTCTCGGATATTGTTTTCTACCTTTTCGGGTCCGGGGAACTATCTAAGAAAAGGGACCGCTGGAGTTTACTTTTTGCTGTCTTTTCAAACTCTCTAAATATGAAAAGACGCCGAGTTCTTCCTTTGTCAGACTCGTTAAACCCTGATGACATCAGATTCAGTCGAAATGACGTTATTCGAGTCACTCCTTCCTAGGGCTCGTTAAATGTACTAGGATGGATTCGCCCGAAGGGCGGACTTATATTACAAGCATATGCTATCCCCTTCAAGCTTGTTATAAAAAATAATAGGGGTACTCGCCAGAAATGGTGGGGGGAAATGGAACCAGCATCGTTTTCGTGTCGGCAGTATGTCACTCTTGAACATGGAACTTGTCTGCATTCGTGTCGGGTTGGGGACATCTCATCTTGTTCTTCACTTTGCCTCCGTGGGTTTGGATAATCCCTTTTGACCTCTCATCTGCTCATCGCCTCGTCACCATGACCTCTGATCCGTTGATGTCAAATACTGCCAAGTCCACTGTCGTGTCGTTTACATGTTCAAGAGAAGTTGACTTCGGCAAGTATCAACCTTCCTCTGATTCTCATATAATCCTGATTCCCTAAAACATCATGTTCCTCTGTCTCGTGTCAATGATGTGGGAAACATTATGGCCCACCTTCGATCAAGGTCACTTCCTGTCGACTTCAGCTCATTATCCAGGAAGATGGTCTAGAGACTCTTTCATGGTACCTTGGAGCCTGCATGCCTCAATGGCAGGTTCGTCGCATTCGACGTGAGGTTTTCATCATTGGCCTCTGATCGAGTGATTCTACGGGTGTTTGACACCAGCTCATTGATTCACACGCCGTAGATTGTACTTGTAGTACCTTGAGGGCCATTGTCATTATTGGTGGTTCCTCTCGCGTCTGTTAACAGCTTTCATCATTGGCTGGTAATTAGACGATGTTCTTGCATGTTTGACTTCAGCTCACTTATTTGCATGCTTGAACTTGTACTTTGTTCGGGTCGAGATGGAGCGCAAGACCCTGGATTGTGTCTGTTGTAATCCAGGTTGCGATGTTGTGGATTATTATGATTATTTACATGACTCACTAATTGGATGGCTACGACCATAACTGAGTCTATTTATCGATCTTCATTGGATGGCTGCGTCCATGCCTTGGATCTAGATTATTGTACACTCTGTTATGGATGGATGTGCCCATACCACACATATTTGAGACATCAGTTGTATTTCGCTCCGCAGGTTTTCCGTTGGTAGTGTTTTTGGTCGGCATGTTCTCGTAAAGCATTTCACCCCTCTCTCTCTCTTTCGGGCCTCATGCTTTAGGGGGCATCTGTTACACAACAATTTGTCACCGTCCCTACAATCCTCATCCCACACATTGGAGGTCTCATTCCGTGACCTGTGGGCAGAGTTAAGACTTGAAAATACTTTCATTGCATCCCTCTGAAGATGAGCTTTAATTTCCCTAAAGACATCTCCCTACAAAAAACCCTAAAAATAGCTCTTTTTCCATTGGCGCGGTTCCATAGTTCAGCCCTCACGCCAAGAGGGAAATCCTCCAAAGAGGGCGCGCCAATTGGCGCTCTGTCATAGAGCCGTACCCGCGCCAACCATATTAAGAGGTGTTTAAAAAAAATAAAAGGCGGAAGTTTCATCCTAACAAATTACTGGGCTGATTTCTATCTTGAGTTGGGAGGTTTGGCTACGGATTTCCATGGAGAGGAAGTGGTTTTCCACCTCTCATGGAAGCTTCCTTGATGATAGGGCCAATCCCATAATTATAGGGATCCCAACTCCCCTTCCTCCTTCTATAAAAGCTTGCCCATTTCCATTTGCAAGCTAGTTCCAAAGAGTGGCAGAATTTCTAAGTTCCCAAGAGCTTTCATGCTGCAAAGCCTTCTTGATTCCCTAAGGCCAAATCCAAGCAAGGAGACTATTTCCAAGTATCCAGAGAGAGAGGCTTGTCCCATCCGTGACAGGCTTTATCGAGACATGTTGTGCTGACGACCCGCTAAAGGAGAGTGCTGCGTCGAAGCTATGGTTGTATTCTTCTTTTGACTCTTTAATGATAAGCGACTATCGGTTATGGTTCCACTCTTGTTCTTGATCATGTTCATGAGTTATATCCTCTTCAACTGATATATAGTTGTATGTACTGGATTTTATGCTTGCGTTTGCGTTGTTTCTTGCATGTGCAGGTGTCCGATCATGGAGATCGTGAGGGCTGTGATCTGCCAGGGCGAAGGAACGGGAGCACCACCTCTTCTACAAACGACAGCGTCAGATTCCAGGTAAGCCTTCCTCGCAAGTCGGTTTATTTACAATTAGGAACCTACACTGTAGCGTGTTTGATTGTTGCTAGACCCGATCTGGGCTAGTAGGGATCGCCTCTGTCCGCAGAGGGGATTTACCTCCTCAACACTAAGCCTCTTATTTGTCTTATAGAAAGACTTATGGATGCTACCAACACCTCAGCAAGCTTCCTTTGAGCTTAGTATTTTGATGTTCCTTCTGTGAACCCTTCTCAATAGTTCTCCCCATACTCAATGTGGAACTATCCCTCTCTTGGGAACTTCTACCCAATAGTTGATTTTGGAAGTTGTCCTCCTCCTTGGTCCTCTGCAATAGAACCTTTCAATTATCTTTGTGGAGTGTACCTGCTACTCATCTTTCAATAGTTCTGTGGTCGTTGCAATCTTTTTCTCACTTATCCTTCTATTGTTCTCTTTTTCTCCGTAACTTTGAATTCTGTTGCTCGGTTCGTGTCAGATTTCTTCTAATTTTGTAGTATTAACTGGTTCTCTCTCCTCTGCTGGTTATCTATCTCATCGTGAAAAGACATTTATGGATGCTACTTCTTTCTTTATGTGCTACTATTTTTCCTTGTCTATGTCAACTACTACAACTTGTAATACAATCGTTTCATGGCTTTTTACACTATTTCCATCGATACAATTTTTGATATTTCACAACAACATTTGAATGTATTTATTTCATATTCTTTAAATGTTATGACTTAATTCCATTAATACAATTTCTCATATTTGAATTTATATGGGCTTAAAATTAGAACTGAATATTTATTTTATATTATTTTAAATTATATGAATTTTTATTATAATTAATATAATCTTTGGATGTTTTATTTCATGAAAATTTATTTAATTGATATGTTATTTTGAAAATACAAAATAAATATGAGTACAAGGTTTTATGTTCAATTCTCCTATTTGTCTTTTTCATAACAATATGCTAAGAAAGACAAGTAAACTCACTTAAAAGTTATTAAAAATATCTTATATGAAATCATTTTATTCATTAAATTTAACATATCATAATAGGTTTCATATATTTTTATTTTCATCTTTTATTTAATTATATATTTGAGTTAATATCAATTTAAATAAAAGAGTGAAAATTCCATAGGCTATGGGTCATATCTCAGCGTGTGCGTGCCAATATAGATAGTGAATGTCAAGAAGTCCCAATTTGTAAACCTAACCCTAAACCTAGCCTAAGATAGAGTGAAACACAAAAAGAAAACGTTTGAATGTGAAGAAGACCTATCCTAAGATAGAGTGAAAGGCAAAAAGAAAATGTTTGAATGTGAAGAAAAGGGGGAAACGACTTCTTATATCATGAAAATAATGTCGCCTTAGTAAGTAATTGGTAATCTTTTGCATGAGTTTGCACAATTTCTATTAATATAAATATGTATATATATTCTATGGCCACCGCTATGCTGGTGTGTTACAAGATATTGGAATCTTGTGAATAACGTGTAGTGCTCGTCTGTTAGAAAAAGTATATTTATGTGTATAACATGTTAAGCTTCATTTGTTTTCACTTGATTGATTGAAGGCAGCCTTGATACTTAAAATGAACATCGGGAAATCTAGCGTGCGTGGAAGTTACTTAATTTCAGATCGGTGTTGAATATTCCGGCAGAGAATGAGAATGATAACGTGCGAGGGCAGGTATTCATATTTCAACTTTTGTGTCTGATAGAGTACGACACAAACAAACATGTGAAAGTAAGTTATGTCGTCGCTCTCATATGATAATTGTTAAGCGTTATCTTATGATGAAAGGAATAGAAATTGCAGCTTCGTCCTCCTTCTCCCTCTGGTTAGAGTAATACATCTAACTCTCCCTCTCCCTCCGGTTAGAGTAATACAGCTAATGCTGATGAATAACATGTCATTACTGGCAGCTCTATATATAGAGATACAACTTGAGCTACTTATACACCGTGCTGTGCTTGGAGAGATAGAAAGACCATCTTTAAGATATAGCTTGATTAAATACATAGGATTTGCGAAGAAGGAGAAGGAAGTTAGTATTATTATATGCAACAACGCGGGTGATTCACAATACTCATGGGGATAACCACGTTGTTGAAGAGCCTATGCAACATTTCCATTTCCATTTCCATTTGCGTTCTCATAATTATTATGATGATGGTGTAATATTCCCTTTCCTGATCCAGTCAAAGTGGATAGAATCAATATATGGTAATTACCGTGGTATTTTCCCATGGTATTGACCCATGGTATTTCTTGTTGGTATTGACCCATCAAGCCTATAAAAGGGGAGAGAAGCTAGGCATTTAGAGCATTCTGGATTATCTATCTTATTGTGTTTGGGTTGAGAACCTGGCCTGGCCAGTTCTAGCATTAATCCCGGGACGAAAACCCCGCGGTGATGTTTATGTGGTGGATCCATCCAGGATTCACAAGTGGGCTTCAATTTCTTATATTTGTCATTGTCAAGCAGCTGTGCATGCCATTTGTAGGATTTTATGGTCTCGACACGTATTTTACTTTTAGTGAATAATAATATAAATAAAATCGCTGCATTTCTTGTGTTCTGGTTCTTGATGAAAGACACCTTGACTGAGGAGTTTTGTGCAAGGAACTACAGTGAAATTTAATTTTCACCCTAGCCAACATTTCTCACTTCGGTGATATTTATCACCTTAGTTGCATTTTTATTTTTCAGTAAATTATTTTATTGGGAGACATAAGTGAATGGAAAATCATTTATAAGTCTGTGGGTTAAATTTGTGAAAATATTTGAAGGCATGATTGACAAAATCATTTATAGCTTGTATATAGCCTCTTATGAATAAATGTACCCATGATATTTATTCATGTGTATGGAAGATTCATATCTTTCTTGCAAATATGGTCATTGTTGAAAGGCTGAAAAATTATTGCTAGACATGGATCATTCCCAGGTTTCTCATTAGCTAAGTATTGAGATCCATTGATGCCAATGTCGTCATTTTATTTTTGGAAACGCCACAAGAATCAACACAATGATATATCAGTCGATTCTCCGGGCTACAATACTTTTGTGGATCAAAGATGGCAACAACATACAAATCAGAAGCAAGAGCAGAGCAGCAGGCCTTTCTCTCGAAAGGTCCATGTTATCCTTCAGCAGACAAAAGATATTCGGAAGGAAGATGTAACAAGCAAGTGTCTCTTCGAACTTGGATCCAAATTACTGGGTACAAAGTCAAAAGATGTTCTCCTACAGCTAGACACATTAAATATGGCTTTGAGCTTGATAGAGAAATCAAAATGGGAAGGGTCAAGTTGGGCCTTGAACCCATCCATGCTTGCTTTGATACAACTTAGGTTCTTGGAGCATTCTTGTGAAAATGTTAGACTCACCGTCACTTCTTGTCTCAGTAAAATCATAGCCTTAACAGCACCACTATTGCCCTACAATGATGACATCATGAGGAGGAATTTTCAGGTAATGGTAGAAGCACTCCAAGGGTTAGACAACACCACCATTCTTACTTTTTTCCAGAAGCGCAAAATTTTGGAACGCATGGAAAAATTCAGATTTGGTATGCTTATGCTGGATCTAGAGTGTGATGATTTAATCCTTCAGATGCTTGATGCAGGAGCATCAGAATAAGCCAGCAATGTGAAAATCTGTTCACATGTTGTGGCTTGACAGAGTGAATTTCATTTACTGTTTGGTAAATTTTAGTTTACTGAGGAAGACGATTTATCAAAAAGTTTGTTATTGTAATAAGTGAGAGATTGCTTATTTTAGATTAGAGATATGCATAAGAAACTACGAATTAAAAGATTTCTGTTAGATTTTAATAATAGAAGATTACATTAGTTATTTGTTACAGGAATTAGTGGAAGAAATATAGAGAAAATTGTAATAAGCGAGGAGATTCTTCGCAGAGGGTAGAGAGTAGAGAAAAAGCTCAGAAGGAGAGGAGAACTGTGTTTTTGTGGACAATAAAGGGCATTCTCTTTGTAACTTTGAAAAGGCGAGGCTCTGTTCTTTTGTTTGTAATAAATAAAATCAGATTTGTTTACATGTCTGTATAACGAATGTAATTGCTTGCAATTGTGTCGATTGGTGTAGTTTTTGGTTTTAAACTATAATATTTCCTGTGAATAAAGCAAGCTTGATATTTAAGCGTAAGTGAAAACCTAATAACCAAAGAATTCGTGAAGTTAAGCTCTGTTGGAACTTTGGAGCAGATATGAAATAAAACATTGGTTGATTGTGTGTTATCGGGACCGGAGAGGTTAAATATCGCGTCAATAGACAATCGACAGGTAAGAGACATTATAAACTGATTTTAAATTGATCGGGTTTATTAAAAATATTTGCATTGGAAGAGAGGGAGAGGCATTACACATTGTTCGTATGGCATTGAATTGGAGGCGATAAGATATAAACTGAATTACAGGAATTTCGGGTCCATGATACATCGCCAAGTTATGGTGGGCAGCATTGGAAACCCAGCGATATTCGATATCCCGATAATCTCGCATCGGAGTTTGGGGACTGCTAATAGTCAGCAGTAATATCAAACGGCGCGATTTCCGATCGCGGTTGAGATCGCATCGGCCCTGTGGTAACGGATGAGAGTTGTGATATTCAATAATCTTGCGACTAGTAAACTCCGACAGTTTCGCATCGGAGCGTAGTAATTGCCAAATTCTTGTGGCATATCGCAATTCAACGGGTTGCAAATTGATTCGGTATCGGTTCAACCAGATCCGGGTGACAATAGATAGTGTTGTAGTTTGCAAATAGCGATTGGAAATCGCTGATTAATACCACATCGGCGCAGATTGAAGGGGGCACATTTTGAAGTTGTGTAATATTGCGTTGGAGTGGTTAAAACACAAACTTGGTAGCATATTATATCTCCAGGGTGCGAATGAATTTAATTGATAGAACCAGATCCGTGGTAGAAATATATATAATATCTATTGACAAACAGTGTTCAACACTGTTTTGAAGGCTTTATAAAAGGACTATGTTGGATCTGCAGTTTTCAAATATAAAGAGAATAGAAATCTTCCTAAAGTATTAAGAGTTTCGATTCTGATTTAAATAAAGGGCTTTTATTGGTATTGTATTACTTATCTGAGATCCATTGGGAGCGTTCTTGTAACTCTATAGCTGCTGTTGTGTCATTTTTGGTATAGGAGCCAAAAGAAAAGAGTAATTGCGGCGAAGATGCCACCGAGAAGGGGAATTGGTCGAGGGAGACCAGAACCAAATGCAGTTCTGTTGGAAGAAGTGCGGAACTTGCGTGCAGGAATGGAGACAATGGAGACAGCCCAAAGAAGAGCGCCTGATGATGGAGCTGAGAGTTCTTCAGAAGAATCTGATGCAGATGTGGAAGCAGAAGAAGAAAACGAAAATGTCAAATTCATCAAGATGCTGGCAAAGGTTGGAAGAAAACCCAAGATGGAGATTCCTATGTATGAAGGGAGTCTGAATGCCGAGGAGCTTATGGACTGGATCAGATCCATAGATCAGTACTTCGATTATGAATAAATTGAAGAGAATAAAAGGGTGAAGTTTGCAGTCACTAGATTGAAAGGTCATGCAGCTATCTGGTGGGATGAGGTACAGACATCAAGAACGAGAAAAGGGAAATCTAAGCTTAAGCAGTGGGATAAAATGGTAAGTAAACTGAAAGCCAAGTTTTTTCCTAAAGACTATCATTTGAATCTTTTTAAGCAAATGCAAAATCTAAAACAGAAGGGAATGTCTGTTAAGGAGTACACAGAAGAATTTTACAGATTGAGTATCAGAACAGGGCATGTAGAAGATGATTTGGAGAAAATAGCTAGATATGTGAATGGGCTAAGGTATGAAATACAAGATGAGATTAGCCTGTTAAGTCTGAAAACTGTTGAAGATGCCTATCAAGCAAGTTTGAAAGCAAAGGAGAAAATACTGAGGAGACAGAGTCAAAGGAACAGAGGAAAGAGCTCAGCGAGAGGTAGAGGAGCTGTCAGATCCAGAGGAACACAACATCAGCATGAAGTAGGAAGTTCAAGCGGAAAATCACCACATACAGGTGAATCTAGTAGAGGAAGATTCGTGCCTAGAGGAAGAGGGCGAGGAAGAGATGTTAGATGTTATGCTTGTGGAGAATGGGGACACATGTCAAGGGACTATCCTCATAACAAGTCAGCAAGCCAGAGGGGTGAAAATGTGGCTGAGGCAGAGCCAGAACCACCTCGACTTGTGGAGAAAGAAGAACCACCTGAAGAAGGTGAATCATTGCTGCTGAGAAGAACTTTGCTTAGATCAGAAAAAGAGATTGGAGAACCTGCGCAAAGGAAGAATTTGTTCAGAACCACATGCAAATCGAAGGGTAAGTGCTGTAAGGTTATAATTGATAGCGGAAGTACTGACAATATTGTGTCTACAGAGATGGTGGAAAAGCTCGGGTTAACAAGGACAACGCATCCTGCACCTTACAAAGTATCTTGGCTTCAGAAGGGTCATCAAGTTATCGTGACATAGCAGTGTAATGTGGAAATGCAGATCGGCACATACAAAGACGTGATCCTATGTGACATAATGCCCATGGATGTATGTCATGTGTTATTGAGAAGACCATGGAAATTTGACCGGAAGGCGATTCATGACGGGAGAAGGAATACATACACCATAGAGAAGGACGAAAATAAACATACGTTGCTGCCAGTGAAGAATGATGTTGACAAAGAACTGCCTGAGAATAATATTATGTTGATAAGTGGCAAAGAATTGCTTCAGGAAGTCGACAAGAGCGAAGAGGTACATTTCGCTATTGTAGGGAGGCCACAGGCAATCTTAACCTCCATGAATTTAAATGATTTGCCTGAAGAAATTGAATCTGTGTTAAATAATTACATGGATATCATTGTGGATGAATTACCGAATGAATTACCACCGATGAGAAGTGTGAGCGACCATATCGATTTAATACCAGGAGCAAGTCTACCTAATAAAGCTACGTATAGACTAACTCCCCAGGAAAATGCAGAAATTGCCAGGCAAGTACAGGAGCTGATGAATAAAGGGTTTATTCGAGAAAGTTTGAGCCCGTGTGTTGTGCCAACGGTACTTAGTCCGAAGAAGGGAGGATAATGGCGCATGTGCACCGACTCCAGAGCTATTAATAAGATAACAGTCAGGTACAGATTTCCTTTGCCCAGAATGGATGATTTAATGGACTGTTTAATTGGATCCAGGTACTTTACTAAGATAGATCTGAAAAGCGGGTATCATCAGATCAGAATTCGGGAAGGCGATGAATGGAAAAAAACTTTCAAAACCAACAGTGGACTATATGAGTGGTTAGTGATGCCTTTTGGACTCACTAATGCACCCAGCACATTCATGAGACTAATGAACGAGGTCTTGAAAGAATATACAGGTAAATTTGTTGTTGTTTACCTTGATGATATTCTGGTTTTCAGCAAAAGTAAAGAGGAGCATTTGGAACACTTAAAGTTAGTCTTGAAAACTCTGCAGAAAGAGAAATTGCTAATTAATTTGAAGAAATGTAGTTTCATGAAAGAGGAGCTGGTATACTTGGGATTTGTGATTTCCAAAGAATGTTTGAAAATGGATCCGGAGAAGGTACAAGCAATCAGGAACTGGCCTACTCCCAAGAGTGTATTTGAGGTAAGAAGTTTTCATGGACTTTCTAGTTTCTACCGAAAATTTATAAAGGGGTTTAGTCAAATTTGTGCACCAATTCTTGAGACCATCAGGGAGGTCAATCAACCATTTCGATGGACAGAAGCAGCTGACAGAAATTTTAATCTGCTGAAAAAGAAGATAACAGAAAAGCCTATTCTAGCATTGCCAAATTTCGAGAAAGTCTTTCAAGTGGAAATCGATGCAAGTGGAGAAGCAGTTGGTGCGGTGCTAAGCCAAGAGCAAAGGCCGATAGCATATTTTAGCGAGAATTTAAATGATGTGAAGAAGAAATATTCTTCCTATGACAAATAATTTTATGCTATTGTGCAGGCATTGAAAAAGTGGAGGCATTACTTGCTGCCAAAGGAATTCATCTTATATTCAGATAACCATGCTTTGCAGTTAATTAATAATCAGCCAAAGTTAAATTAGAATCATGCCAAGTGGGTGGAATTTCTGCAAAGTTTCACTTTTGTAATAAAGCATAAAAGTGGTAAGTCTAATAAAGTGGCAGATGCATTGAGCAGGGTAAGTTTTCTTTTGCAAGAATTTAAAGTGGGTGTTGTAGGTTTTGATGAAATGATAGAAATGTACAAAGATGATGAGGATTTTAAAGACATCTACACAGCAGTTCAGAATCCGGTGAACCATAACAGAAGTCAATGGATGGACTACCTTATTCAAGGAGGCCTGTTATTTAAAAGCAACAAATTATGTATTCCTAAATGTTCCATGAGAGAGAACATAATTAAGGAGAAGCATAGTGGAGGATTATCCAGTCATTTTGGACAAGATAAAACCTTCGCTCAGGTGAATGCTTTTTATTATTGGCCTAAAATGCAAATTGATGTTAAAAGGTTTGTTGAGAAATGCAGGGTATGTCAATATGCCAAAGGAAGGAGTCAGAATGCAGCTCTATATCAGCCATTGCCCATACCAGATCGACCATGGGATGCAGTAAGTATGGAATTTGTTCTGGGTTTACCAAAAACTCAGAGAGGAAATGATTCTATTTATGTTGTAGTAGACAGATTTTCGAAAATGGCCCATTTTATTGCTTGTAAGAAGACTAATGATGCAACACACATAGCAAATTTATTCTTTTCAGAGATTGTAAGATTGCATGGTTTACCGGTAAGCATTGTATCAGATCGAGATACTAAATTTGTAGGGCATTTCTGGAGGACACTTTGGAAGAAACTGGGGACTAAACTCAGTTTTAGTTTAGCGTACCATCCTCAGACAGATGGACAAACTGAAGTAGTGAATAGAAGCTTGGGAAATATACTAAGAAGTCTGGTACATCAGAATCCCAAACAGTTGGATTTGGCATTAACTCAAGCTGAATTTGCCTACAATGATACACCAAACCGAAGCACTGGAATGAGTCCATTTCAGATTGTCTTTGGAATGCATCCGAGAGGAGTATATGAGCTTAGAGACTTGGGAAAACAAGAAGCCAGAAGTGCAAGTGCTGAAGATTTTGTTGAACAAATGCAGAAGCTACAGGAAGAGGTTAAAGATAAATTGCAGGAAAGCAACAAAAGATACAAGCAAAGAGCAGATCTGAAAAGAAGAGAAAAAGAGTTTCAAGTGGGAGATTTAGTTATGGCATATCTGAGGAAAGAGAGATTTCCTACAAAGACTTATAACAAACTGAAACTGAAGAAGATAGGACCCTGTAAAATCAAAAGAAAATTTTCTGTCAATGCATATGAGATTGAGTTGCCGGAAGGAATCAGAATATCCCCCATTTTTAATGTTGCAGACTTATATCCATTTAGAGAAGCGGAAATTGAATTGCAGAATGAAATTACAGCTGATGAAATTCAAACTGTAGATTGGGAGGAACAGGTACCAAAAGCATCCAAGAAGGAAGTGGAAGCTATCTTAGATCAAAGAATGTTCAAGAAAACTCGAGGGCAGACATATTTCCAATATCTGGTCAAGTGGAAAGAGCAACCAATGGAAGACTCCAGTTGGTTGACAGCAGCTGAATTACAGAGATATGGAATAAACCCAGAAAATCTGAAGGTCAAATATTTTCTTCCCCGGGAGTCTGATGCAAGAGCATCAGAATAAGCCAGCAATGTGAAAATCTGTTCACATGTTGTGGCTTGACAGAATGAATTTCATTTACTGTTTGGTAAATTTTAGTTTACTGAGGAAGTCGATTTATCAAAAATTTTGTTATTGTAATAAGTGAGAGATTGCTTATTTTAGATTAGAGATATGCATAAGAAGCTACGAATTAAAAGATTTTTGTTAGATTTTAATAATAAAAGATTACATTAGTTATTTGTTAGAGGAATTAGTGGAAGAAATATAGAGAAAATTGTAATAAGCGAAGAGATTCTTCGCAGAGGGCAGAGAGTAGAGCGAAAGCTCAGAAGGAGAGGAGAACTGTGTTTTTGTGGACAATAAAGGGAATTCTCTTTGTAACTTTGAAAAGGTGAGGCTCTGTTCTTTTGTTTGTAATAAATGAAATCAGATTTGTTTACATGTCTGTATAACGAATGTAATTGCTTGCAATTGTGTCGATTGGTGTAGTTTTTGGTTTTAAACTGTAATATTTCCTGTGAATAAAGCAAGCTTGATATTTAAGCGTAAGTGCAAACCTAATAACCAGAGAATTCATGAAGTTAAGCTCTGTTGGAACTTTGGAGCAGATATGAAATAAAACATTGGTTGATTGTGTGTTATAGGGACCGGAGAGGTTAAATATCGTGTCAATAGACAATCGACGAGTAAGAGACATTATAAACTGATTTGAAATTGATCGGGTTTATTAAAAATCTTCGCATTGGAAGAGAGGGAGAGGCATTACACATTGTTTGTACGGCATTGAACCGGAGGCGATAAGATATAACTGACTTACAGGAATTTCGGGTCCATGATACATCGCCAAGTTATGGTGGGCAGCATTGGAAACCCAACGATATTCGATATCCCGATAATCTCGCATCGGAGTTTGGGGACTGCTAATAGTCAGCAGTAATATCAAACGGCGCGATTTCCAATCACGGTTGAGATCGCATCGGTCCTGTGGTAACGGATGAGACTTGTGATATTCAATAATCTTGCGAATAGTAAACTCCGACAGTTTTGCATCGGAGCGTAGTAATTGCCAAATTCTTGTGGCATATCGCAATTCAACGGGTTGCAAATTGATTCGGTATCAGGTCAACCAGATCCGGGTGACAATCGATAGTGTTGTAGTTTGCAAATAGCGATTGGAAATCGTTGATTAATACCACATCGGCGCAGATTGAAGGGGGCGCATTTTGAAGTTGTGTAATATTGCGTTGGAGTGGTTAAAACACAAACTTGGTAGCATATTATATCTCCAGGGTGTGAATGAATTTAATTGACAGAACCAGATCCGTGGTAGCAATATATATATAATATCTGTTGACAAACAGTGTTCAACACTGTTTTGAAGGCTTTATAAAAGGACTATGTTGGATCTACGGTTTTCAAATATAAAGAGAACAAAAATATTCCTAAATTATTAAGAGTTTCGATTCCTATTTAAATAAAGGGCTTTTATTGGTATTGTATTACTTATCTGAGATCCATTGGGAGCGTTCTTGTAACTCTATAGCTGCTGCTGCGTCAATGCTCCAATACTTTTGCAATGGAATTACAACGTCTCATCCAAACTTCATCAAAACAGACATGCAAAATATCATGTCTCCGATCTTAAGAGAAGACAGGGCCATTTGCGAACAATTGAGATCCAAATTGTTGGCCATTTGGATGAAGGAGCTAATTGCATCACCTGCTGCTTATGAACTAGTTGAGGGGTTGATTAAACAGAGCATCAAACTACTTAGAAAGAAGTTAACCAAGGAGGAACTAACAAATATTTGTGGAGACAACAAGAATGAACTAAGGAGGAAAGGCTTATGCTTTGTATTCAAGGGAGTTTGGGCACTTGACCATTCATGCCCAGATAATAAGGAGGCAATAAGGATAGAAAAATTAGATACTTCTTCAGATCATGGGGATTCATCCATAGATGGGTTTGCTGATTTTCAGGAGAGGACCTATGAAGGATCTGAGCAGTCAAGTACAAATGGTGAACAACAACACCATGCTCTTCAGAGAAACTTGCAGGACAAGTTGATTAGTCAACTTGACAAAGTACATGAAGAAAGGAAAGATGAAATTCCTCCTGATGATGTGGTAGTTGAATCTATAAATACAATGGAGGACATCCATAAAGAGTATGGGAAATCAGGTATAGACAACAGTCCACCAGTACATCCATGTTTGACAACCAGAGAGGATGGACAACTGATCCTCACATGTGAAGAGGTCCAGGATGAATACACCCAAGGAGAATCAAATGAGGAGCCAGTAGTAATGAACTGATATGATGAGCATGATCATGCAGGCCAGCAAGACAAAGATAGTATGTAGGATGAGTCATTTCTAAAGGGCCAATCAAAGATTCAAGTTGAAGCAGTGGTCGTGGGGCATCCAGTGCAGTCAAATACAAAGACATTCAGCAGGGCACTAGAATTTCCAGTGAAAGACTTTTAGGAGAGGATCATGCATTTCAAGACAAATCTTATGTTGTTGAAGCAAAGAGTCTGGATAGTCCGAAACACTGTCTTACAAGAGAACAACAAAATTGAGGAACTCATAGCCCGGTATGTGCTGAATCAACGACGAAGTTGTGTAGTTTTGAGGAACGACTCAAATCCCTCACAAGGCAGCAAGAGGAGTACAATTTTTAGTTCCAGAGCAGCCCTCTACAGGAGTACATTGATAAGTCTTGCAACACTACTAACAACCCACCTTTATACATTGGGAAGAGAAGGGAAGAGTTCCCCAACTGCATCATGTTGGGTAACCAAGTAAAGAAGCATGAATTGAGCATCGAACAACATCAGCATAGTAGATTTGCAGATATTCATTCTTTCCCAAGTATGGATTGGCGAGAGATTATGAGTTGGTAGTCTATTGATGGGTTGATTATTTGGAGGATACCCATAGCTAAGAGAAAATTACAGCTTGAACCATTTAGTGCAGAAAACGATGGAGGGTTGAAATGGTACCATAACCCACAGGTCCCAGGATTTAGGTGGCATTGGGATCCAGGAGAATCCATTGGGGAAATGATTGGCCAAAGGATTGTTTGGGATCCAGGTAAATCTATTGAGGGAAGGATTGGTCAGAGGATTGTTTGGGATCCAGGTATTGAAGGATCCATTGAGGACCATTCAGCATGGATGGTACATCGGATTGTATGGGATCCTGGTATCAATGTACAAATGCTTTTGTTGTGGATAGAAGTGGATCGCTTAAGGACAAGCAATCTTTGGGCGAGAGGATTTGTAATATTCCCTTTTATTGATCTAGTCAAAGTGGATAGAATCGATCCATGGTACTTACCTTGGTATTTTCCTATGGTATTGACCCATGGTATTTCTTGTATTGGCCCATGGTATTTATTGTTGGTATTGACCCATGGTATTTCTTGTTGGTATTGACCTATCAAGCCTATAAAAGGGGAGAAAAGCTAGACATTTAGAGCATTCTGGATTATCTATCCTATTATGTTTGGGTTGAGAACCTGGCCTCACCAATTCTATTATTGATCCCGGGACGAAAACCCCGCAGTGATGTTTATGTGGTGAATCCATCCATGATTCACAGGTGGGCTTTAGTTTCTTATATTTGTCATTGTCAAGCAGCTGTGCATGCCATTGGTAGGATTTTATGGTCTGGGCATGTATTTTACTTTTAGTGAATAATAATATTAATAAAATGGCTGCATTTCTTGTGTTCTGGTTCTTGATGAAATACTGTATTAAATGAGAACACTAATATGTTTTAGATCTATCAAATTTTTTATTGTTTGGAATCTTACAGATGGGAATGTCATCTATGAATGCTGCAGACATGAATGCTAATGCTACTGCCGCATTTATTGATGGCTTTTTGGTCTCACACAATCAAGCAAAAAATGCAGTGGGAGTTGGTCCTCTTCAATGGGATCGCAAACTTGCAAATTATGCACGCAATTATGCAAGACAGAGAAGGGGCGATTGCCTCCTACAACATTCGGACAGCCCCTTCAGAGAGAACATATTCTGGGGAAGCGGCCATGGTTGGACCCCTTTGCAGAGAGTGGCTGCGTGGATAGATGAGAAGAAATGGTTTGACTATGGCACTCACTACACTCAGGTTGTATGGAGGACCACCGCCAAAGTTGGTTGTGCCAAGATCATATGCAACTCGGCTGATACTTTCATAACCTGCAACTATGATCCACCAGGGAACTACGTAGCGGCCAGGCCTTACTGAAATTCACACACACCAAGAAATCTCCCACGAACCCTATTTATCCTCAAAATTCATTCATTCGTACAACCTAGAGTATTATTTCCAATATATATATTCTATTCTTTAAATTACTGACTTTTTTTCCAAGAACACGGTTGCACTTCATATTAGTTGGATTTATGATACTTCAATCCTAAAATGCGCTTGAACACGAATCCAATGTTCTATTATATATTCTTTAAATTACACGACTTTTAAATGGATTTCAAAATACGTCTACGCCACCTTGGTTAACACAAGTACTCACACGCATGTATTATATATTTCGCAAGTGCAATATAGTTGCAGTTAATAGATGATATTTCAATTCTAATATATATGGGCTTGAACACGGAATTAAATATTTATTATATATTCTTCAAATTATATGAGTTTTTAGATCCGCGCATTCACAAGTGAAATATACTTGCAATTAATATAATACCTGCGATTCACAAGGGAAATATAGTTGCAATTAATATAATACCCGCGAAGATGATATTTCAATACAAATATGGGTTTAAACACGGAATACAATATTTATGAAATTTTATATGGATTTCAAAATATGTCTACGCTCACTCTCCGCTCCCATGGTTGACACTAGATATTCACAGTACATACACGCACGCTCGCTGACAGGAATAATGCTTTCTTTTAATGTTAATAAAATAACCCCTCTCATTACTTCAAACACAGAATTTTAATAAAATAACCCCTTTCATTAATTCAAAAACAGATAACTTCTAATTGCGTCAACGCTTCATTCTTTCTCTACTCACGATGGCTTCAACCAATCGTTAATATTTCTCCACCCGTCCAAGACATCAGTAGGTTATACGTACCTATTGTAATTTTGGTAATTTAAAAAACAAATGTATTCATTAAAAATAAAAGATAAGCGATAAGACATTTTAATTTTGATTTTAACGTTGGAGGACCACCGCCAATGTTGGTTGCACCAAGGTTATCTGCAATTCAGGTTATACTAATTACGATCCACCAGGGAACTAAGTACTCACACGCATGTATTATATATTTCGCAAGTGCAATATAGTTGCAATTAATAGATGATATTTCAATTCTAATATATATGGGCTTGAACCCGGAATTAAATATTTATTATATATTCTTCAAATTATATGAATTTTTAGATCTGCGCATTCACAAGTGAAATATAGTTGCAATTAATATAATACCTGCGAAGATGATATTTCAATACAAATATGGGTTTAAACACGGAATACAATATTTATGAAATTTTAGATGGATTTCAAAATATGTCTACGCTCACGCTCCGCTCCCATGGTTGACACTAGATATTCACAGTACATGCACGCTCGCTGACAGGAATAATGCTTTCTTTTAATTTTAATAAAATAACCCCTCTCATTACTTCAAACACAGAATTTTAATAAAATAACCCCTTTCATTACTTCAAACACAGGTAACTTCTAATTGCGTCAACGCTTCATTCTTTCTCTACTCACGATGGCTTCAACCAATCGTTAATATTTCTCCACCCGTCCAGGATATCAGTAGGTTATACGTACCTACTGTAATTTTGGTAATTTAAAAAACAAATGTATTCATTAAAAATAAAAGATAAGCGATAAGACATTTTAATTTTGATTTTAACGTTGGAGGACCACCGCCAATGTTGGTTGCACCAAGGTTATCTGCAATTCAGGTTATACTAATTATGATCCACCAGGGAACTAAACTACATCGCAAGCAGGCCTTACTCAAATTTACACGCGAAGAAATCATGCATATATTTAAATATGAGCACCAACCATTCAACATTCTTCCTCATTTTACATTCATTCTTGGTTCATGTACTTACATAAGATATTGTACTCTTTCAATATGAATATTTTTTTGCACTTGTAATAAATACAATTTGTTACATGGATTTATTTTTTATAGAACATAGCTATACCATTACTATAATTTCTATGACATACGGTGGCCATTAATATAATTTTATGCGAAGATGATACTCAATGTTAACAGAGTGGGTGTGTTTAGTTTAAAAACAGTATCCAATATTTATGTTATATTTTCTAAAGTATTTGGATTCTTTTTACAAATATACCTCTCAATCCACAGTACGTTGATAACTTGTAAATTATGTTCAACAATTTCCCCCTCACGTGCTAGTTTTTTTCAAGTCTTTTCTTGATCATTGAAACTTACATTTTAATTTTAATAGTAGAGTTTATTAATATATACAGCGTTTTTTTTCTTCTGAAAAAAAAAAAAGTAGAGTGAGGTACTAAGTAAATTTTTTTTATATAATTTTTCAAAGCTTAGTCTTAGATAGTGATCATCGAAATTTCCATTGTAATAAGAATGAGGAAATAAGTGTAATAATCAACTTTTTTGGTTATAATAATTTTTTAGACCAGCTAAAATTTATATTTTATATTGATTTTTTTTCACTTCAAAATAACAATATATTTAAAATATATATAATTAGTTTCATAATCAGTTCATTGCGCCGAGAGGCGCATCTACAGCCCAATATGACCTCGATGTCAGGTGGGTCATGTCCTCATACAAAATGTCGGCTTAGCTTTTAAATAAAAAATAAAAAATAAAAATTGCATTGTGCTAGAACATATATCAATTTCTAATACAATTATGTATTATTTATATAATTCGAATGGATAGTAAATTATATACGTGAATTTGAATGGATCATAAATTTACCTTTAACAAAAAAAAATTACCACATTGAATTTCCAAATTAAGTAAAATTTTAAACATCTTTACTCTTTACTAAAGTCAATACCATTTCCTAAAATAAAGGAAAAGAGTTAATTCAACACAAACAATCAAAATCCAAAATCTTTTAATATTTCTTTTAATTAAATATTTGTAAAATGAATTTATACTTACTCCAGAGCTATGGTAAATAAATAAAAAAATATGTAAACTAGATGTATCATAAATAAATAAAAATTCTTTTTATATTTATTCCATAAACTTTTTATATTTAAAAAAACTTTAAAAAGAGGTTTTATGTAGATGAAGCCCATGGGACGAATACCATGGGACAAATTAATATTGATACCATGGGCCAAATACCATGGGTAAATAAATAAATATAAAAGAGGTATAAACAAGTATGATAAATAAATAGATAAATATAAAATAGATATAAAGAGGTATGGTAAATAGATAAATGTTAAAGAGGCATAAAGAGGTAAGGTAAATAAATAACAATATATCAAATAGGATTATAAATAAAAATCTAATTATATAACAAGCCTATGGGCCAAATACCATAGTAAAGAAAAGGGGTATGGTAAATAAATAAAAATGTAAATAAACTAGAGGTATAGTAAGTAAATAAAACCTCTTTTCATATTTACTCCATAATCTGCTTTATATTTACGAATATTTATGTTCATTAGTTTACATAACTAAGAAGAAATAAAGAGAGAGAGTGATAAGGGAGAGATGGAGAGAGAGTGTGTATGTTTAGGGGTGAGATAAAGAGACAAAGTAAGACGTATGGAAAGAAGGGGGGAGAGAAGTAGTGAGAAGGAGAGAGGGAGGGATATAGTAATGTAGTTGGAAAGAGAGAGGGGTGGAAAGAGAGAGAGAAAGAAAGGGATGGGGTAAGAGAGAGGATTAGACAGAGAGAAAGAGAGAGAGATATGGGGGAAGAGAGAGGATTGGAGGGAAAATATAGAGAGAGAGGTGGGAGAGAAAGGGAGAGAGAGGAAGGATGAGAGAGAGGAGGAGAGTGATGGGGGAAGAGAGAGTATTGGAGAGAGAGAGAGAGATCAGAGAAGAGAGAGGGATTTAGGGGAGAGAGAGAGAGAGGAAGGACGAGAGAGAGGACTTGAGAGAGAGGAGGAGAGAGGGATAGATAAGAGAGATGGAGTTGGAGGGGGAGAGATGTAGGAAATAAGAAATATAGAGAGTGAGAAGTGGAGAGAGAGAAGGAGTGACAACGGAGAGACAAAGACAGAGCGTGTATGTTTGGGGCTGAGATAAAGAGACAAATAAGGAGAGATGGAGATAAGGGGGGAGAAGGAGATATAAGGAGAGAGGGAGGGATATAGTAACATAGTTGGTGGGTGAAGAGAGAGAGAGAGGGAGAGAGAGATGGGAGAGAAAGGGAAAGAGAGGAAGGAAGACAGAGGATGTGAGAGAGTGGAGAGAGGGAGGGAAAGAGAGATGGACTTGGAGGGGGAGGGGGAGAGAGGTAAGAAGAAAGAAATAGAGAGAGAAAGGTGGAGAGAGAGAGAGTGAGTGAGTGATAAGGAAGATGGATAGAGAGGGGGAAGATAGAGATATAGATGGAAGGTGAAGAGAGAGAAGAAGAGAGAGATGGGGAGAGGAGGGGATTGACAAAGAGATTGATATATATGGATTGCGAGAGTGTGTGTGTTTAGAGGGGTGAGATAGAGAGATAGAAAAGAAGAGATGGAGGGGGATATAGATATGGATGGAGGGTGGAGAGAGGGAAGAATATTTCTCACACTAGATGGATTGATATAAGTGGAGATGGTGATTTATAATCCTATTTGATTATTTGCACTATATGCATTGATTTTAGTGTAGATATTTAGTTCTAATGATATTTGATTACTTGCAATAGATGCATTGATTTCAATGTAGGTGGTGATTTCTAATACAATTTGATTGCTTGCACTAAATTTGTTGATTTCAATTTAGATGTCAATTTATAATTATATTTGATTACTTGCACTAGATGAATTGGTTTCAATGTAGATGATTTCTAATCCTATTTGATTGTTTGCACTAAATGCATTGATTTTAGTGTAGATGGCGATTTCTAATCCTATTTGATTTATTTGAGTAAATGCATTGATTTCAGTGTAGATGTTGATTTCTAGAGAGAGAGAGAGAGAGTGATAAGGAAGATGGAGAGAAAGGGAGAGAGGACAAAAGGAGGAAAGAGAGATATTAATGGGGGAGAGGGAGAGAAGGGGAAGATAGAGATATAGATGGAAGGTGAAGAGAGGGAAGAAGAGAGAGATGGGGAGAGGTGGTGATTGAAAAAGAGATTGATATATATGGAGTACGAGAGCGCGTGTGTTTAGGGGGGTGAGATATAGAGACAAAAAATAATAGATGGAGGGGGATATAGATATGGATGGTGGAGAGAGGGAGGAATATTTCTCGCACTAGATGGATTGATATAAGTGGAGATGGTTATTTCTAATCCTATTTGATTATTTGCACTAGATGCATCGATTTTAGTGTAGATATTTATTTCTAATGATATTTGATTACTTGCACTAGATGCATTGATTTCAGTGTAGGTGGTGATTTCTAATACAATTTGATTGCTTGCACTGAATGTGTTTTTTTCAATTTAGATGTCGATTTATAATTATATTTGATTACTTGCACTAGATGAATTAATTTCAATGTAGATGATTTCTAATCCTATTTGATTGTTTGCACTAAATGCATTGATTTCAGTGTAGATGGCGATTTCTAATCCTATTTAATTTCTTTGAGTAAATGCATTGATTTCAGTGTAGATGTTGGTTCCTAAAGAGAGAGAGAGTGAGTGATAAGGAAGATGGAGAGAGAGAGAGAGAGGACAAAAGGAGGAAAGAGAGATATTAGCGGGGGAGAGGGAGAGAAGGGGAAGAGAGGGAAGAAGAGAGAGATGGGGAGAGAGGGTGATCAACAAAGAGAATGATATATATGGAGTGCGAGAGTGTGTGTGTTTAGGGGGGTGAGATAGAGACAAAAAAAAGAGATGGATGGGGATATAGATATGGATGGAGGGTGGAGAGAGGGAAGAATATTTCTTGCACTAGATGGATTGATTTAAGTGGAGATGGTGATTTATAATCCTATTTGATTATTTGCACTGGATGCATCGATTTTAGTGTAGATATTTATTTCTAATGATATATGATTACTTTCACTAGATGCATTGATTTCAGTGTAGGTGATGATTCCTAATACTATTTGATTGCTTGCACTGGATGTGTTGATTTCAATTTAGACGTCGATTTATAATTATATTTGATTGCTTGCACTAGATGTATTGATTTCAATGTAGATTATTCCTAATACTATTTGATTGTTTGCGCTAAATGCATTGATTTCAGTGTAGATGGCGATTTCTAATCCTATTTGATTGCTTTGAGTAAATGCATTGATTTCAATGTAGATGTTGGTTTCTAATCTTATTTGATTGATTGCATTAGGTGCATTGATTTCAATGTAGAAGTTATTTTCTAATATTATTTGATTGCTTGCATTAAATGCATTGATTTCAATGTATATGTTGATTTATGATTTGATGTAATTGGATATATGACGGTACATTAATATTAAAGTGATTGGATTAACAATATGCATTGATTTTAGTGTAGGCACAAAAAGTTATTAACAATGTAGATTGATTTTTGTGTTATGGTAATTTAAGCTATTAATATTGGAGAGCAAGAGAGACAAGGTATCATGTTTAATAGAACATATCGAGCTAAATATTTAAATGGTTTACGATTCAAATTTTATTTTTCATATAATCGATATTAAAAGATAACAAAACTAACAAGGGAGGAAATACGAATAGTAGAAGAAAATAGTTTGAGATTGATTGTAACATGAGTACGTTCTTATTATTCACATTTTCTATCTTTCAACACTATTATTGTCACTTTGCATTTAAAAAAAATATTTCATCATTTTTCATCATTATAGTTATTAACAATAATTATCATCTCAACGAATTGAGGTAACTAAGAAAATTTAAAATTAAAATGACCAAGTTAATCTCATAAATATTTAGCATATTTAAAATTATTATATTAATATTTGATATATTTACATATTACTGATAAAATTAATCATATCTTTGATAGATTTTCCTTGGCAGCACACGACTGAAACGAGCCTAGATCCATCTTACATCTCAAAAATATACAAAAATTTTAATAATCTGAAAAATGTGACGTTGATGCCTCCGAATGGAACCAGCCTAGATCCATCTAACTCTGGATCTATCATGCGCCGAGAGGGATCAAATCTCTCGAGGTGCAAACCTTTCCTCAATTTTTTCACTCAAAAAATAGGTTTGCACCTCGAGAGATTTGATCCCTCTCGGCGCATGATAGATCCAGAGTTAGATGGATCTAGGCTGGTATCCGATTGTACGATCATTATTAATTAGAAAATAAAACGATTAATGGTGATCGATCCTATATGAATGCGTGAATGTGACTCTTATGGAGGGAATTTAAGTTTAAGACGAGGTAATCAATTGAGATCATTAATAAAATCTTTTCACACAGTTCTTCTTCTAACTTTGTTGTTTCCCGTTTTGAAAGGTTTTTCTCATTTGTAGAGCCATAGACCATCCAACCCTCTTGTTCGCCAAGCTAGTGAGACGATACTAGATGGGAAAATGTCTAAGAAATTTAAGAAAGCAAGGACTGCTGCTGCCACAAAGATTATTCCTACTCCCACAATACCGAAAGAAAAACTAGCTAAAATCAAGCTGGTTACAAATACGACATGTCTGGGTCTTGGGAAGCTTTCATGGGAAGATGTTTACAATTTTCTTGAAACGGAAAAACCTACTGTTATAGTAGCAAAAGAAACAGTACCAGATGAAGAAGACTCAGATTCTGATTCTGAGACTCCTCTCAAAGCACTTGCAAATTATTTTCTTCACAGAATCGCGGCTCGAGCGAATATGTTCCCCTATTATGATGTAGTACAATGCATGATAGACAATATCACCGTCACAAACACAACCTTTGTCTCAGCTGCGAGAACAAGTTTTGGGTCTTTTAGAGCGGAAGATATCAAAGCAATGTACCATCTCCCAAATCTGCAAAAGGTCCACAACAAAGATTTCATAGCAGATTTCGCCGCAAGCAATGAATTTCTTTCAGAACCAATAAGGAAATGGAGACGAGCTCCAGAAAAACACAAAAATTAAGCATCAGGTATGTACTCTGTGGAGTCTCTTGCACCCCCATATTGCTACGCTGCTGCAATGATGTATAGGATTTTCAGAAATAATAATTCTGAAAGGTTTTCAATTCAGATGGTACCTCTTATTCATGCTGCTATAAATTTTGAAATTATGGATTGGTCAGTTATCCTTTTTGACAAGATAGTTAATAGAATTCTAGAATATAGAAAGGATAAAGACACTGGAAATACAACTCCTTTCCATTTTTGTGCCTATATCTTAGATGCCCTGTGTTTCAATTCAGAATTTCCTATTTCAGGTTGGAGATAGACTCCACAGGAACCTGTCCCAATCCACATTTATCATAAACTCTTGTGGAAGGTCCATTTTAAAAATCATGTATATAGGATTTGTCACGGTTTTTTGTTGCCTATCTATCAAGTCATTTTTAACCAGTTTCCTCCCTGGCTCTCTAAAAAAGCAAAGAATGATATATCCCTTATTGGTAATTGGTTTGGAGAAGAAAAATTTACTTATATCGGAGTTTTTGGAAGCATTGTGGAACCCCACATCTTACCTTTGTATGTCCCTGACAAATTTTTAGCCCAAGAAATTTCTTACCAGTTGACAAAGAGAGGAATGCCAAGATGTTTAAAGAATGCCAAGAAATTGATGTGGCCTACCTTCTCCTTTCATTGTGGAAATTATACTCTGAATGGTTTCAAACATGCTGAGAAGGAAGTCATTAAAATATGAGATCTTAAGCTTGCAACTATCCCAGGGAGATAGTATGATCCAAATAAAATAGATTTCGATTTCACAAATTTGGTTCAAATTGCTAGGTTTGAGCATGAACCCGATGAATTTGATGATTTATTTGTCTTTATTGAGAAATTTTCCCAAGTTTATGACTTGGCTAAATCCAAGTTTCAAGTAGAGGATATGAACAAATTCATGCAGTTCAGAAGTCAGAGACTGTTGAAAGCTCCCCTTGACCAACTAAGGATTCCTTTGCATGAAGCTGAAAATATAGAAACAGAACAAAAGAAAAAGGAAGAAACAGTTAGCAAGACAGAAAAATAAGTGTCTACAAGCAAGCCTGATGTAAATACTGAAAAGAAAATTACAAACAACAAGCCTGATGTACAAACAGAAAAGGAGAATACAGGTACCAAGACCGATATGCAGTTTGAAGAAGGAAATACAGGTGATAAACCTAATGATCAACTTGAAAGAGAAACAACCATGGAAAGAGTGGTAAATTCTGCTGAAATTATTGTTACTCCCCAATTTCTAAGAAAATATGAGCAATTTGAACAACAAATTGGAGGAAAAAATAATCCTTAAGTTGATAGCTTGAATAATCAAGATATGGAGATTATCCCTGAACACCCATCAGAAAAAATTGTGTTGAAAGTTTAAGAAATCCCTCCTTTGGATATCTTTTATAGTCCTAAGAATAGGGTTGTTGTCAGGAAACAAAGGAAAAGAAGGAGGAAAGATCAAGAATCACTCTCATCCCCACAGGTTGAATTCACGAATATTTTCTGGAAGAATACTGAGGTAGATCCTTCAGAGGATCTTACTAAATTATCACAATATACAGGTGCCTACAGTGCAGCCACTATATATAAAGCTGTTGAAGTTAATCAAATGATCAAACAAAAGAACTCACAGATTGCAATACTAGAAGAAAAGACAACTAATGATCAACAAAAGATAATGCAATTGGAGCAGAAGTTATCAAAAGAAAAACTCAGAACCAAGCAGCTGGAAGAACAAATGAGTGTGGAAAAGAAAAATATTGATCATCAAGATTTGAATAAGCAACAACAGTTGTCCCAAGAAGTGTCCAAGTTACAAACCCTGCTGCAAAATGAGAAATCTGCCAAAGCAGAGCAAGGAAAAATATTTCAAGCAAAATTGGATAAATCTAAGGATTATCCTAAAATTGACCAATTCAAAACTGAGGCTTTGGAAACAAATAAGCTATTGTCTCAACAGTTAGATGATCTCTGTCAAAATATCTCACAAACAGAGCCTTTATGTGAAATAACATCTTCCCTTATTGATGGATCAGTCAGCCTCAGACTTGAATTTGAGAATGCAGATGACAAGATATTAGAGTTTCTTTCATGGAAAAAATCAGAAGAAGGAAAGAATGAAAATGTTCCCAGGATCGAAGATAGACATAAAGAAATTTTATTTACTGACTGGGAAAATTAGTTGATTAAAGAAGAACAAGCTACATCGAGAGCTAGAGCCATGATGAACAATCTGACACAATTAGTTAATGATAGCTTATATGCTATTAATTTAATTTCAGATTGTATTCCAGGTAAATTACCAAAGGTGAAGCCCCAAGGGATAGCTCAAATGGTCGAGTTCCTGTTTCTAAAGTACCTTGCCATATGGAAGGTCACGGGGTGAAATCTCCTCGACGCCCTTGGGGTTAGGCCCCGAAATTAAAGCCGACGGCTGATCCCTTCAGGTGGATCTACCAGATTATTACCCGTGGATGTAGCGGCCACTCAGTGACCGTGAACCACAGCTGAATGTTTTTTTACCAAAGGTGAAAGAAGCTGATACCAGGTGGAAGCATGAGTTAATCAACAAGAATTAGAAAATCAACAAAATTCAGGATATTACATGGGATGTCATGTGGACATACTTAATTAAACCACACAGTCAACAAATGATAATCAAATTCCTTTCAAACGCCATCAGTTGCATCATTCCAGAGTTATCTGATGCCACGTACACTGGTCAGTTGCATTCAAGGTTGAGTCATCCAACTGAGGTCAAGGATATGCTCAAAATCTGCCATCTCAGCACATTGAATACAGGAGAAAATCAATGAATCTGTTTTATTTTGATATCGCAAGTCTTTTTCAGGGTCTCCGATGATAGTTTCTAGGATAAGTTATAGATAGTCTGTTTTGTTAATTTCATATTTAAACCCCTTTCATGCATTTATAATGGGGTCCTGAATTTGTAATAACTTTGACTTGGATGATACATTTTTGTACTCCATTGATTATCTTATTTTTATAAAGGATCAAATCCTATGATTTATGGCGAATTACCTTTAAGAATTGCATTTTTGTACCTTGGAGGTTATTTTAAGTTAAAGCACAGAATTTGGATACTGAGTTGCATCAAGAAAATATCTCAATGAATTTGATATTTCTATCAATTTACCGTTATTTTCTTCATGTTATGAAGTATTCTCTTTAAAATTTCTATCATTTATATATGCTTGTTTTCGCAAATATTTTCGTGTCATATCATTTCTGAAGATATAGAAATATTTATTTATCATAGTATATGCAAATGATATATATAGAATTATGAATGCGATGTGTTATTCTAACTCTATTTAATTTCTTAAACATAGTTATCATTATATAATACTGCATCTTTCTATTGAATAATAATACATTTTCATGGTTATTTGTTTAACTGAAACCATCTTTAAGTTGTATTCATACTTAATGCCTGGGTTAGTTTTAGAATTATTTGCAAGTTATAGTTTAATTTAGATAGATTATATCAGTCAGTTAGTTCCATTATTCACCTACACAAACACTCCATTACCAATCCATTTATTATTAGGAAACTGGTCCTATAAATCCAGTTGGAGCCACCACACCAAACGGAAAAGGAGTTGTCCTCAGGTCCAGACCGGGTGGTTTTCCCCGATGTTTGAAGCAACAATTTTCGAGGCTTCAACAGAACTCTAATTGAAGAGAAAGTTATACAAAAATCAAAATCACCACGAAAATTCCATGGTTCACTATATCAACAATTATTCAAGCTTAGCCCCAAGGGTTAGCTCAATTGGTTCGGTCCCCGTTGTTAAAGCAAATTAGTTATTGAGAGATTATTGGTTCATTTCTCTCCCCACCCTGAGGGTCAAGATCCATGGTTGAGCGAGTAGGAAGTGATCCATTCGGGTAGATATTCTTGGTATAAATATTCCGTGGACACAGTGCTCACCGATCTCTGGGCTCTATGAGCCATATAGAAGGGGAGAAAAATAAAAAAAATAAAAAAAGTTCTTCAAGCTTAGCAGTAAGTGATATGCATTTTCTTCCGTGACAATGGGAACAATGGTTTACAAATATCTCAGTGATGAATAAGTTGAGACTCATGCATAATTGAAATGTATGGTTGGAATATTAAATTCCATGATTGTTTTTTTTTAAGAAACAGGTAGATTGTAATAATCAATCTGGTAAGAGGGTTAATACTTTTTCATACATGGAATTGTCATCATCTATTATATTCCACAACTGTTCAAAAGGAAGTCTATTGCTACCCTGTTTATTCCCAATTATGCCTCTGACATGATTTATCTTATATAATATTAAAAATATGCTACTATATACTATTTTTTTACATAACATATATAAAAAATAAAGTTTCTAATAGAGATATACATTCCTGGTGGCCCGATGTATGCCGACGCATTGCCATTTTCCTCCACTCACTGCATTATAATTTATGGAATCGTCTACTCCTCAAGCTCACGTGGAAGATCTACTTTGGGAGAGGGAGGATCCTGAAGCGCAAAAACATCCTTGAGGAAACCTACAATTGATGCTTCAATCGTCACCTCTTTTTGATCTACCTTCATGCCAAGATTGTAAACTTTGGCGGTGAAGTTTTCCACCATTAATTGGAGTCACTCCACATCCTCCCTTAGAGCCTCTACCTCCCGCATTACTAGAGAAAAGGGTGACCATGCTTCAACCACAATATGGTCCCCAACTCTATCCAGTTTGGCAAAGATATCCTTTAACATTACCATAACCAGTACCGACCTAAATTTTTCACCACCTTCATCGTTTGGAGGGGAAATGATTATTAACAAATAAAAATTCATCGAAATTATACACAGCTCCACCCTTATCCCTCTTCACTGAAATTTCACTGGTTAGTTTTAGAAACATAAGACTTTGCAGTCCCTTCTGCTGCTTTCAACACTCCTTTATTGTGTTGTCTTGACCCCTCCAAGCTGCCCATAAAATTTCTTTCTACCTCTTCAACTCGCTTCTTAACATCCACATATATGTATAAATCAATTTCAGGTAATTTTTTCTTCTTTTTAGCCTACATAACAGTCCTCCAAGACTATTATTCCTCTTCTTCTTCACCATTTTTATCCTCCCCAAGGGTGGAGCCTTCCTTTCGGGTACAAATTCAGTCTTCCATTAGCTCAGATTCAGTTTTTTTTAGAATCCTCAACCATCATTTCTAGTTCCTTGCATGTAGTCTCCTTACTAGCCACTAAATCCTCTTTCCCACAAGACTCCACTCTTTAAATTTTGCATCAATGTTGCATGTAGCTGCTTTTTTTGCCTTTGTAAATTTTCCTTTACTTTGCTGAATTCCTCTTTTAGTAAATAGCCATTTCCAACTCCCTTTCTTCATTGATCATTCCGCACCTTTTTATGCCAACTACTTTGGCACACTTTCCTCTTTGGTCGTGACCTTCTCATGAACCCATCTCATGACTATTTTTAGCCATATTCACCTTTCTATCTTCTTCTTATTTCTGTGAACTCTTCCTCGTTCACCTGTGAGCTACAACTAAGCCTCTTATATGTCTTATAGCAAGCCCTATGGATGCTACCAACACCTCAGCAATTTTCCTTTGAGCTTAGCCTTTTGGTGTTCCCTCTGTGAACCCTTCTCGACAGTTCTCCCCATACTCAATGTGGAACTATCCCTCTCTTGGGAACTTCTACCCAATTGGGTTATGTTGGAAGTTCTCCTCCTCCTCGGTCCTCTGCGATATAACCTTTCCATTCCCTTTGTGGAGTGTACCTACTACTCAGCTTTAAAAATTTGTGTGGTTGTTGCAATATTTTTCTCACTTATCCTTCCATTGTTCTCTTTTCTCTGCAACACTGAATTCTATTGCTCGGTTCATGTCAGATTTCTAATTTTTTAGTATTAATTGGTTCTCTCTCCTCTTATTTTTTAGTATTAACTGGTTCTCTCTCCACTTATTTAGCTCTGCTGGTTATCTATCTCATAGTGCAAATACATTTATGGATGCTGCTTCTTTCATTCTATGCTACTATTTTTCCTTATCTATGTCAGCTACTACAACTTTTAATACAATTGTTTCATGGCTTTTTACACTATTGCCATCAATATAATTTTTGATATTTCACAACAACATTTGCATGTATTTATTTCGTATTCTTTAAATGCTATGGCTTTTTACACCGTTTCCATTAATACAATTTCTCATATTTGAATTTATATGGCTTTAAAATTGGAATTGAATATTATTTTATATCATTTTAAATTATATGAATTTTATTATAATTAATATAATCTTTGGATGTTTCATTTTTTGAAAATTTACTTGATATGCTATTTTGAAAGTATAAAATAAATATGAGTACAAGGTTTTATGTTCAATTCTCCTAATTGTATTTTTCATAACAATATGCTAAGAAAGACAGGTAAACTCACTTTAAAATTATTAAAAATATCTTATATGAAACTATTTTATTTATTAAATTTAGCATATCATAATAGGTTTCATACATTTTTATTAGGATGTAATAATTATTTGATTTAATCTATCTTAAATAAATAAATATGTTTTGAAATATTTAAATAAAAACAAATAAAATAAAATAAAATCATTTTTCATCTTTTATAAAGATTTTTATTTAATTATATATTTGAGTTAATATAAATTTAAATAAACATTCGAAAAGTCCATAGGCTATGGCTCATATTTCAGCGTGTGCATTTGAATATAGATAGTGAATGTCAAGAAGTCCCAATTTGTAAACCTAACCCTAAACCTAGCCTAAGATCTAGAGTGAAACACAAAAAGCAAACGTCCTAAACCTAGCCTAAGATAGAGTGAGACACAAAAAGAAAATGCCTAAGATAGAGTGAAATAGAAAAAGAAAACATTTGAATGTGAAGAAGACCTATCCTAAGATAGAGTGAAACACAAAAAGAAAACGTTTGAATGTGAATAAGACCTATCCTAAGATAGAGTGAAACACAAAAAGAAAAGATTTGAATGTGAAGAAGAGAAAAATAAAAAGGGGAAACGACTTCTTATATCATGAAAATAATGTCGCCTTAGTAATTAATTGGTAATCTTTTGCCTTAGTAAGTAAGTTGGTAAGAGACATTAGGACAAAGGACTTGGGTTGGCATGGGTTCAAGAGGATTTTTAGGAAGAAGTACTTGTTAGAAAGGTACTACAACACTAAGGCCAAAGAATTCTATGAGCTAAAGATGGGATCAATGACAAATGAAGAGTACACAACTAAGTTCCTAGAGCTATTGAGGTATGTACCATATCTTAAAGATGAGAAGGCTAAGGTTCAATGTTTTGTCAATGGTTTTCCATTAACATTTAGAGACAAAATTGAGTATGATGAGGCTCGGTCACTTGAGGAAGTTATTGGGAAATTGAATCATTGTTATGAGAAGTCAAAGTGTAAGAATGAATCTCAACAAGGATGGAAGGGGAAGGATAAATGTAATGGTAAATGGTAGCCGAAAATTACAAGGTCTCAGAATTCAAAAGAGAAAGGAAATGTGGCACCACAAAAGAACTTCAATGCAGCTACACAGAGACGTGGGTCACAACAACAACATCGAGGTGATGGTATTAGGCAGTTGGAGTGTTGGACATGCTGTAAGGAGCATCTCAAGAGAGATTGTCTATAGAATCAAGGAGGTAGGCATCAAATATATAGTGCACGTGAGACGCATGATGTTGGGGATGTTGGTCAAAGCGTTCCTCATATATATGCAACACTGGATAATAGGTAGGCATACCATCAAACATATATTATTGAAATGGATGGTAAGATTTGTGATCAAGTTGTTTCTATTTTTATTGACCCTGGATATAATTATAGTTATGTTAGTCTCGACTTGGTGGATACATGTGGTTTGAATAAAGAAGTGCATGCAGAATCTTGGTTAGTGCAGTTGGCTACAGGTACTAAAAAGCGAGTTCATCATTGGGTAAGAGCTTGTGCATTTGAGTTGAATGAAATGATCACATCAACACATTTGAATGTATTTCTGTTGGAATCATACAATCTGATTTTGGGTATGGATTGGTTATATATTCACAAGACTAAATTGGATTTTTATGACAAAGCCATTGAGTGCTTGGATGATAATGGGGAACGGAGAGTGTTGCACGGTAAGAAGAAAGCAATATCAATTAGGATGGTGACAAATATGCAGGAAAAACACAATCGCAGAAAAGGGTGTGCGTTATTTGTAGTGCATATTTCTAGCGAAAAAGGTAAGGAAGTTAAGGATGCAGATGTTTTGATTAGGTATCTTGTTATACAACAATTTCATGATGTTTTCCCCACAGATATTTTAGAGTTTCCACTTCATAGGGAAGTAGAATTTTCTATTGAGTAGGTACCGGAGGCAACACCAACATAAAAAACACCATACATGATGAGCACTCCAGAGTTGGTAGAGTTGAAGTTGCAGTCAAAGGAAATTCTTGACAAGGGATACATTAGGACAAGTGTATCACCTTGGGGTGCACCAATATTATTTGTGAAGAAGAAGAATGACACTATCAAGTTATGCATTGATTACAGGCAGTTAAACAAAATGACCATCAAGAAAATGTATTTGTTGTCGAGGATTGATGAGTTATTTGATCAACTAAAGGGAGCATCAATGTTCTCAAAGATTGATTTGAGATCTATATATCATCAAGTATGCATAAGGAAGAGGATATTTACAAGAAAAATATTCAGACCAGGTATGGGCATTATGAGTTTGTTGTAGTTCCATTTGGTTTGACTAATGCTCTAACTACCTTTATGTGCTTGATGAGTAGTGTGTTGCGTCCATATCTGGAAAATTTTGTTATTATGTTCATTTACGATATATTGTCATATTCTAAAAAAGAACAAGAGCATGGCAAACACTTAGCAGCAAAATTGAGATTTTTGAGAGAACATCAATTGTATGGTAAGCTCAACAAGTGTATTTATTTCAGACAGAGTCACATTATTTGAGGCATGTGGTTTCCAAGGAATTCATAGCAGTGGATCTAGAAAATATAAGAGTATCACAGAGTGGGAAGCTCCTAGAAATGTGGATGAGGTGAGATCCTTCATGGGGTTGGCAGATTGTGTTTAAAAATGTAACTATATTGGTCTTCATGTTGACTATGTAATTATGTAATTATGAAAAAGAAGAAGTCAAATAATATATATTATTGTTGTATTTGCTTCATGGGTTTCATGAGCATAATTTATTAAGTAGATGGAATTCTTCTTGATGTCCAATAGGTTTGAGTTAAGTCTAGCTATATGCTTTAGGACCTTGTGGAATAAGCTCACAACCACCCTTAATGCAATGTTGGAAGACAAGCCACAAATACAGTGAAATTATTTTTCACCTTACTGGAATACACCTTGGAGAAGTCAGCCTCATAATAGTTGGACAAGTCGGCTTAATATCAATCACACCTATTCATACGCTGGTCGACTTAATTACAGGTTGTGACAACTATAAATACCCAACTAGGTGTTGATCAACGGTTGTCATTGATGTCAACCTAAGCAGCACTAGGGGCTACCCCAATATTGCATGGGAATTTTGACCTACAAAATTACTATATTCTGGGTCAATAATTCTTTTTATGGTTTCTAATTGTCGAGATGTTTCCATTGATATATGGCATGCCACATAATTCTTCACGATTTGAGAGATATTCATGTTTGAAGTTTGTAACCCCAATTAGTGGGCTAAAACCCCATGGGGTTGTGGCATGGGTCATTGAAAAGTTAATAATTAATAATTTTTAAGCTCCTAAAATCCCTCCTACGTTCGCTTGTCGAAGCCCCTCTCAACCTAAGAATTTATATAAATTGTGATTCTCATATGCTCCTTATGCAGGGATTTAGAAATCTAAAACAGGTCATCATGGAATTTTCACTCTAACGTTTTTCCTACGAAGGTTCAGAAGCTGAAATTTCTATGATGTGAAGCCAAAATCCTGAGGAAGTTCCTGTATAAATTTCAGATCAAGGTGCACAATATTTTAGGAGATATGATCTGTGGAAGTTAGTGTTTTTGCACGCTCCTGAAATTCATCTCAAAGCAGTGAGCTTGGGAAAATCGTCATAACTATCTCTCAAAGTATCAGATTGGATTTATGTAAAAAGTGGCAGATAGTGCACGAAGTGTAGTTTTCACTATATCAATTTCAGAACCTAATGAAGAAACAATGACACATGGCACACCATCCAAGTTCGCTCTACTGAAAAAATCCATAATTAGGGCATTGTGAGAGATTGGGAATAACTCCCTTGAAGAATCAAAATTGGGTCAGACATGTAGCATTAGAAAGAAGGCTTAGAGGACTACGACAAGGCCAAAAATCACATATTAGGGATCTGAAATAACAGAGATACACCAAATTCAATATCGAGCTCCTAGAAGGCAAGAAAAGCTAGATCATGTGTTGTCAAGGGCTGCAAAGGACCAGACTTTCTAGGGCAGCAAAGCAAAGCAAGGTGTAGCAGAGGGTAGCATGACAAGAGTAACAATCAAGGTGCATAACAATAGCAAGAAGTTCATCACATGAAGTCTTCAAGTGGGCAGCAGTACATACAGTCACTGTAAAGGTATCATTGTACTAAGTCATTGTAAATACATTATTGTAAAATTTTTACTAGTGTCTATTGGATAAGAGTTAAGAGGCAGTGTCGGGAGATCTAGGATCATCATTAGGTGGTTGTGTCATAGTTGGGGCTATGGTCTAGTGTGTCTTTTTCTTCTACATCATTCTATATAATTGTAAAGTGGACCATTTTCCTGTTACAGGAGTCCATTATTTTTTTATTCTTATATAGAGTGGTAGGGTGGTGCTAGGCTGGTGCATGAAGTCACCAATAGGTTCAAGCCTGTGAAAACTTCAGGATGGTAGGGTGGTGCTAGGGTGAGTTGTAGCTCATTAGGTGTTGGGGCATCCGTTTAGTTGACTACTGAAGAATCTCAGGCATTGGAGCGTCCATCTAGTGGGAGCTGGAGAAGAATTATTTTTTAGATTCTAGGAAGTTGGAGCTTTATTTTCAATTGGAGTTGAATATTAAAGAATTATTAGAAAAGCATTAGGTGGTTTTTGTCCCGAAGTGGGTTTCCACCTTAAAAACCGTGTGCATTTGTGTTCCTTTTGTTTACTTCTATCATTGTACAAACACTGATAATAGTTGAAGATTAGCTAATTCTCTAATTGAAATAAATACTGATTCATCCCCCTTCTCAATATTTCCAACAATTGGTATCAGAGCTTGGTTCCTTCACTAACAGTTTAACAGCTGGTAGGAGGTCATGGAGCATACCAAGAATGGTGTACCTCTGTTCAAAGAAAATAATTATGCACTCTGGAAAGGAAGAATAGAGGTCTATCTCTTGGCGCAAGGTTACAAAGTATGGGACGCTATACAAAATGGATTTACGCCAACCATGGATGAACAAGGTAAGAAGATTTTGGTAAATTATGCAAAAGAAAAGAATATTATTATCAGTGGACTTATTGAATTTTCTTATCATAAGGTGCTGGGTTGTAAAACTGCAAAAAATGTATGGGACAAGCTTGAGAATATATAAGCAGGTGATTCAAATGTCAAAGAAGCAAAGCTTCAAATCTATAGAGAAAAATTTGAGCAACTCAGAATGAAAGAAGATGGCAACATTGTTGCATATTTCCAATATTTTGATGAAATAACCAACACTCTGGAAGGATTGGGAGATCCAGTTGACAAGAATACTATTATACGAAAGATTCTTAGAACATTACCAGGGAGATTCAACCCAAAGGTATCGGTCTTAGAATACAGTGCAAATCTGGACAAACTCAGCAAAGAGGAATTACATGGAGTTTTCATAGCATATTATGAAATGAGACTTGATGAAGAAGAGGGTACTTCACATCTATAAACTGTGTTCATTGCATATAAGAAAACCATTCACGACAAACAACCTTCAATTGAAAAGACACACACTTGCAAGTGTGAAGAAAAGGGAGATGATGAAGAAGGTATTTCAGATGAAGAATATGATTACTTTATGAGAAAACTAAAAATTGGTAAGGGAAAAGTCAAAGGTAAACTTCCATTAATATGTTTCGGCTGTGGCGAGGTTGGGCATTTCGCAGAAAAATATCCGAACAGAAGTGATGGCAACTCAAAAGAAAAGAAAGGCTTTAATAAATTCAACAAGCAAGGCAAAGGGAAAGGATCCAAAAGGAACTTTCTCTCTAGAGAATATAGCTCTTCATCCAATGCAGACAATGATAGTGAAGAAGAAGCCAATGAGAGAGTATTGTTTATGGCCAAGCATAATAAACAAGATGTATCAAACAACGAAGAAGAAGGTTTGAACTTAGAATAATTTTCTAAGGAAGAAACCAAGCTTAGAAAAGAGCTCAAGGTTGAGAAGATCCATTCCAATACTCTTGAAGAACAAGTTCAAGGTCTCAAAATTGAATTTGAAGAACACAAATGCATTGAAGAGTCACTTCAAAAGAAGTTGGAAGAAAACAACCCAGAAAGGGAAGAATTAGAAGCTGAAGTAGTCTCGCTGCGTAAGGAAGTAAAGAAGGGAAAAAATATCCAAAACTATGCCAATAACTCAAGGGCATTGGAAGAAATCATCAACAATCAATGATCTTAAAATGACAGAACTAACCTCGGTTACAAAGAAGAAGAAGCAAGATCTTCTACAACAAAATACAATGAACCTATGATATCTAACATGCATGTAGACTTCATTAGACAAGATTCGCAAGAACAGCCTTGGAAGGCAATTCTTCGACAAAGATTTCCATCCAGGTACCAACATATTTTTTATGGCTATTGTTATTCATGTGGAAAATTTGGTCATAAAGTTGTAGAATGTCACACATACCCTAGGAACCAATACAATTCCAGGAGATCTGTCAAATATGAACCTCCTAGGGCTTAGTGAAACATCAATAGATTTGAACATTTAAGAAAGAATATTGAATGTTACAAATGTCGAAACTTTGGACACATAGGTAGAGACTGCAGACTTGAAAATCCTCCAAAAGAATCTTCGAAGCCACTGAATGAATGAACATGGAAGAAGAAGAAGACTGATAATTGTGCTCTCATTATCAATGCTCAAAAAAACAAATTTGTGTGGTATGTTGATAGTGGTTGCTCAACGCATATGACCGGAGATAGAAAGAAATTTGTATCTCTGAAAGAGAAGAAGGATGGAACCATGTCCTTTGGAAATGATGGATCTTCAAATGTTCTAGGATCAGGTACCATCACTCTCATAAGAAAATATGCTCTAGCTAAGAATTTTCTATTGGTTGAAAACATGAATCACAATCTTCTCAGTGTTGGACAAATGTGTGATCAAGGACACACAATACTATTCAACTCCACAAAATGTGAAATTAGGAAAGGCAGGTATGGTGAAATTGGGGCTACAGCAAGTCGAGCTCCAAATGACATATATGTTCTGGATGAAGCAACTAAAGCACATCTAATAGCTAAAGAGGATGATATAATATTTGGTAGCAATGATGATCGACTAAGTAACAAGTTTTCTACAAAGATGCAAAGTGAACATAACTTAGGATGTGTTTCACTGAACATAACTTAGTTGATGTAGGATGTGTTAATTAATTTTAAAATTTTCCTACTACAAATTCGAGAATCAATTCTAGATCTGTATTCGGGTAGAAGGTTTCTCTATATAAAACAACAACAGCAACAACAACAACAAACATACAAACAAACAACTATCATTTTCTGGGTTTCGTGCTCTCGATGCTCAGGTAATGGATCTAGATTTTTCTGCATGATTTATCGAGTCTAATTGAAGCCGCATTGCGGGTCATTGCAAAGGGTACGCGAGCATTACTGTTGAGCCGAGAGGCTAGATTTCTTGGCAAACTAGTTCGGGTCAAGTGGTGAAACTACACCTATTAGATCGCCATTGAGATCGATAGGCCGCATCGCAAGCTCAAGGTTCATTTGCGATTGAGAATTTAGAGAGTTTTGATTGGAGGCCACAAATCTCGCCCATATCTGAAACAAGTAGAAATAATAATCGGGGATGCCCGTGAGAAACGATGGATTAAAGTTAAAGGAGCGAACAAGTATCACATCAGTTTAGTGACCATAAACATCACTGAGGCTGCATCTCTTCATTACAAGGAGAAGTCAAAAGTATTCGGTTGGAAGATGAAAACTAATTATTTTTTGAAGGTTGTACTTGAATTATCTGAAGGGGCTTGCATTAATTTCTCCTAAGGTCTAGTGTTTCTCACTTGAAGATTAATCTGCCAATTTATTTGGACGGTCAAGATCCTTTTTTTTTTAAGATCAAATTGGTTTACCAATGTGTAGTTGGGAGGGTAGCTACTAACATAGGGTACTCTAAAGTTTCACTCAGTCAATATCATTGATGCATGGGCGATGTCCCGTATTGATCCAATCCAAGATCGAGCAAGCCATTGAATGAGAGACTTGGTTATTGGTATTGTCGCAACATCACACTAGGCACGGAAGAGGGATGACCAACATATTGATTAGTTGACAGAGTATGTGCATCAACCACATTGCTGAAACACTATCATAGCAACACTTTGAGTAAGAAGGAGGTCCACTCGAAGCCATCAACCTCATCGTCGAATCTACCACAACTGTAGGAGCACCCCAATTCATATTATCAACATATCTTATGCATTACGAGGCATCCTCTAATTAAATGCATATGGCACAACTGCATATTTGAAAGAACGTAAAAAAAACTCAATTGGTGATCAAACCTTATGGTGGGGTGATTTAATTCAATGATGAGGAATGGTGGTCAACAAGAAGTTTGAAACTCTGGACTGTGGGGTCGTTTTTAGTAGTGCAGTGGCTTGATCCATTTATTTATAGTGCAAATAGATTAATATTTTCTCGTAACACAAATATTCATTGGATTTTGATTTGTATTTTCTACCTTATTTTCTTTGATCTACCTTAGATTTTTCCTTAGATTGAGTAAACTTCTACAATTTTGATACTTACTGTGTAGAAACCTTGCTAGAAATGGCCTCAATGATAGTATACTATATTCAACCTCAAACATGGTTGGCCTCATAGATTTGTAAGATTATATAAATTGGGTTATTGTATTTAAGATGTGTTATTTGAGAAATTGTCCTAACAATGTATAAGGTGAAGTGCATAAAGTTGAATCACAATCAACTTCCACGTCAGATGTGAGATATATTTGGAAAACATTCCAGCTAATACACTCTATAGTATTTTCTCAATATAATACAAAATCTATCATTTTTTTTAAAGTATATTGTAGTTTGCAGTTTCCCTTAATCTTTTATAATAATTTCATAAAATATTCCAGATCTAACTAGGTGAATGTGTTTATTCTTGAGTATTCCTTGGAAATGACAAAGACCAAGGGGAATACTATATACTTTTTCGTAAACAAAAGTTTGGTGATGCTTCAGATAGGAAATAGTTTCAATATAGATGCTAATTGTTTAATTTTTGAATTATTTATTAGGAGATTATAGTATTCATTATAAAAACACATTTTTCTATGCCATTATTTTGTGTATGTTAAAAGTCGCAAATATTGTGGGAACTATCTGTGATTATGATGGAGTAAGTTTTGTGACATTTTTGTTTATAATTTTTTCTTCTGTTTAATTTAAAAATTATTAATCTAATGGATCTCTTTTCATTAGTAATTAGGCTATTTTATCCTCTTTGCACATGTAGAAAGGTGGAAAATGGCTTGAGGAAGCATCATCCTATATCATTGTATGTGTGCATCCTTTGATGCAACATATTCCAATATGGATTATGAAGTCTATTGTATGTGTGCATCAAATTTAAAGCTTTATTGCACTCTATTAGGGCTACAACCTGTGTATTGTTTAGAAATGGTTAATTTGACGAAATACCATCATTTTTAGTTTATTTGTAAGTTCACTAAATTCTATTATAAATAAATTATTCCATTATTATTAGGATCTTAGTTCAAATACCAAATTTTTTTGTATCATTATCCCATTTTTTTTATCACAAGGAAAAGGATTAGGCTGATTCTTATTTCTTTTCTTGTTTTCTACTGAAATACTAGAAATATATTTATGATTCTTCCACAAGATTATTTGGTAACTATTGGATGTTTTGAGTATCCTCGCTATCTACCCTATACCGATACAACACTATGCACCATCAATCTAAACCTGAAACATATAAACCAACTCAAGAAATCCAATTAATTCACCGAAAAAGATCAATGCATTAATCCATAATAGGATTAATTCACTATAATACCTCAATTAATCAATACTTGAACACTATTCATTTTATAATTTTTCAAAATGTCAATATTGTGCAATCAAAGTCTATATGTGGATATACATTTATATGCATTCATGTTCTTCATTGAGTACTAAATTTGAATTTGAAGAATTGTTTCCTTTTTATGAATACAAACATATCTCTTTCAATTTTATAGTTATAATACGTATTATTTCTTTATCTAATGCTTGATTCTGCTATCATAATTATTGTGTAGCTCGCGATTTTTAATAATAGAAAGGAAATTTTCTATCCTATAAGGGTACAAGGTATCCCTACATATTTACTATAAATTTCAGCAAATTATGGAAATATGATCTACAAATGCAACTACTGATGCCATTGTTGTTATACATATGTGAAAAAAATCTTAGCTTTTTTGTTTGGAAAGGTAATGCTGGTGAGATAATTAACCAACGAAGTTTATCTTCTCAACAAAATTGAGCTTCTATAATGACCATGACAAGGTATCCGAACATAATTCAAATCCAAACTCTCATTTTCTTTCCTAATGAGCAGAGAATTTTTTAATATTTTGGGCCAATTGGAATTTGAATTATAGTATAAATCCCCTACATTAAGCATGAAAATATATGCTAGTGGCTTTCAAAACTCTATTTTTAAATATGTCTTACAATGCCTCTCAATTTATTATAAGAAAATAAACCTATTTAGCAAAGTGAATCATTATTCTCTTAGGAGATAATGAAAGAACATTATAGGTTCCATACAAATTAAATAGTTATCTATTTACTGTGATACATTTAAACTTGGGAGTGCCTAATATTCTACAACAACTATCTCTTAGTCAATTTTACCCGTCCCTTCAACAGATTTATATTTTATTTTGAAAGCAAGTGTTGATTGATGAGGAATTTAAATTGGATTTTGGCCCAACCTAACACATATTCTTGCTAGAACTTAAAACGGTAAAAAATTCAAAATTGGAAGCACCTAATGGAACCTTAAATTATAGTAGCTCTAGCGGTTACCTTGTTTTTGTTGCATGTGATTGATCACGATGACTGAAAGCGCTCGCAAAGGATGCTAGTTCGTTACATATGTCGTAGCATTGAAACTCACTATTACAATACAATTTAGCCCAACAACAGATGTTCCAGATCCGATAGAATAATTTCAAAATTCACAACACTTGACACCTTCTTTCCCATCTATGGTAGCTAACACATTGGAATATCAAAACCAGGGTTTATTAGAGTGTTGGAGTGGAAAGGGTCCGATATGATTTTAACTAATAACTTGCAAGACCCCGTACACTTCTAATATCAGGGTTTCGAAGATTTGAGATCACATGGCTATCTAGATCGAAGGATGATATGTTGATAAAAGTAATTTTGATGATAGAGATAATGATATCTCGTTGCTCATAGACTTTTTTCGGAAGGCATAGATCAAAGTAAACTTCACTTGTAACAATGTTTCCAAACTCGAAGGACGAAAGAAAAATGACTATAACTTTTAACAAAAAAGGGCCAAACTTTAATAATATGGTTAACATATTAAAAAATTCAACCACTTTGATAAATTTAAAAGATATAATTTAGTAAAAGTGGATATTGACCATGATTAAAAATATCAATGCAAATTGAAAAATCTAACATTTTAAAATACTATAATAAGTTTTTAAATTTAAATATTATATTCCATATATATGATGTTGTATTTTATACGTTTTAATAACAAATAAATGTTTATATAAGTGTACTAGTTTTCCTTTATTTTTTTTTTGCTTTCATTAATTTTGATAAAATTAAAGTTATCCAAATCATTTTGAAATTCATACATAAAACCATTGTATACCGCATAAACATTTATAAATTTGAATTCTAATAATTAATAAAATATATTTTCATTATAAATATGTGACTTTTATTTTAATTATGATTGAGATATATTTTTATTAAAAAAAATATTAGGTGATTCATTAAAAAATGTGATTTATAAAATATGTAATTTGATGTGAATTTTAATTATTAATCAATTTAATATAACATTTTATTTAAAAATTAGATAGGTAATTTACTATTCTTTATAAAATAGTTGATATTTTGTGATTGTATAAAGTTTACCAAAAAACATATAAACTTGTTTGCCACCTCTCCATCACTTTAATTTGTATTGGACTAGCATGATCTAGTAGATTCCTAAGTTAGTCTATGCCTATCTATCCAATTATGTTATTTGTATCAAACATGCTATTATTTAGTGTTCCTTTCGTGTTCAATTCTTTGATAGTATAATTTAGTTGAGTTCATTATTTGTGACTCTCTATTTGTGATCTCTCATAGTGTTATTATGGGATTTAGGTTAGCCACACACTAAAGAGAGAATCTAGTAGCCTCCAAAGCCTAGCTGAAATGCCAGTGATTAATAGAAATGGGAACAAAAGGGAGGTCAGGAGGAGCATGGTTGATGTGAGGTCTTTGATTCTTTGTATTTGTTTAATTATTGTTGTTCAAGTTCCTCTTCCGCAATCTTTAGATTAGAATTAGTCCTGTGAGTGGCTAACGGTTCTTTAAGATCAATTTTTTCCTATTATTTGCTGCTTTTATCTACATAAACTCACTCATCCCAAAGGCCACCATGGAAATAATAAATTTCTATTATTTCGATTTCTTATTCTCTACCATCCAAACGAAAAATTTGTGAACTTACAATAACACACTTATCAATAAATTCTACTTCTTTATATTTCGTCTTTTCCATCATGATGACAACCAAGGTTTTTGTGAATTAGTAAAACAACATGGCTGTGAAATCCTTGGTGTCCAATGACCTAGAGAAGTGGGAGTTTTGTACCCATTTTTGGAATTCTAACCTTATATACTCAGAGGATGTTTGTTGATAATTTTTCATTATCAAATTAGCCACATCTTGCACACTATCTTACATTTCACCATCTCAAGCATATCATAGAAATCCTTTCTAAAAGATCTCTCTTCCTCAGACATCAACTCTTCTCCTTCTTCATGTGTTTGGAATCATGGAGATTTTAGAGTTTGTGACCTCCTTGAACCAATTTGAGGGTTTGGTTCTTCAAGCACTCCTTCTCCTATTCGCAATTTAGACCTTGTAATCATTCAAGAAAACACTTGCAAAAAAATGTGAAACCTTCACAACAATCATGCTCTGATACCAAACTGATATGAAATTAAAAATGAAGGTTTCTTGTAAGATTTTGCAAACTAGTTTATGTCTTATGGGAAACGGATCGAAATTGAAAAAGCACATAAAATTAGTAAACTTAGTTAAGTTTTGCAGATTTGAATAGTGAAAAATACACATCATGCATGTCATAAAAAACTTAAATTTTGATGACGGAGTTCACCCCTCTTGGGCTACATCTTAGGGTCCAGCTTCCAATGTTGGACCTTTAAATTATATGCTCAAATGTCAAATTACATCAACATACAATGCTCAAATGGAAAAAATAACACTATCAAGTTGTACAGAACACCCAAAAATCCCTGTGTAGGCTCTCCTTGGGCTAAAAAGGGATGAAAAATGGCCAAGTTAGGCCTCCTTCTTCATTTCCCTGCTATCTGTTATGCAAAATCGACATTTTGTCAAAACTAGAAATGAATTATGTCTTTAGTAGATATGCAAGGGGAAACATTCCCGTGGTTTTTATGATTATTCCACCAATTATGGTGCAAAATTTAGGATGATTACTTTTACATGTGGCCCCTATTTCTCTCCCCGCGGGTCGGTCGTATGACCTCATATTACTAGGGAGTGCGGACTAGAGGCAACACACCCCGCCGACCTCGCTCCAGGTCATATTACCATTAAAAGAACTGCAGTAAGGGTGTCATGCGGCTGCACCTCCGGTGGTTTTAGTCGTTGGTTATGTGGTGAATATAAGTCCCGGGGTTAGGGCCATGTGCCATACCCCACTCCGCTTTCACCCATAAACATGTGCTATATCATATAACCACAGACTGGGTCGGTCACACGAGGCCAACAACCCGACCCTCCCCCCAATGTGGCAATCATAACCCATTATAAAAAATTGTTAGCCCATTATATCATGAGAAACAATATAGCGCGATGATAGAGAGGACAATTAGTTATCCAGAGGTCATAGGGTCGAACGTCGGGGAGGCCAGTCACTCCATAAACCAAAATTTTGGCGCGACCTGTTATGGCATGTGGCAGCCTTCCCTTGGGCCACGTGGCAACCTTTCATTGGGCCACGTGGTGGCCTATCTTTTCCCAACCATAACTACCATCACAAATAGAAACTCACTAGTTCTGCCGTTCTTATTGGCCCATATGTCAACCATACGACACAATCAACTTGTTGACGTTAGTGCCATGTCAGCGTACAATTTTCCCAGTCATCTTCTGAGTCAACCCTACAAGTTGAGTTTTTAAGTGTTTGTTAGAAACTTTAGAACGTGATAACTTTCTCATACAATGTCGAATTATGATGATTCAAGCATCGTTGGAATCAGAACAACAATATCTGAGACTTGGAATTAGTTTCAGGAGAATTTGAGTACTTTTAGTTTTGAGCATGTTTTTGATCCCGTGGATCACATACTTTTAATACTGGTGATTTATGTGATGGAGACACATTTTATACTTTCCTTATGCATTCTCAATCTCTGGTTGCATGGTGGTGACTGGAGGTTCTCGATATTGTTGGATCACCTGCTACCATGGTGCTAGATGGGATGGCCATACATAGTTCTAGATCCCCAGGTGATCAAGCATTGATCTAGGCCATAATTGAGGTAAAGGAAATGCCTCCATGGATATTTTGTGACAATTTGAAAATTAACATTTATAATTTGACTAGGGCAACAAATTCTATACCCATTCAACATGCTCCTATTACTCGACTCTTTAGTTCTGTGATCCCCATGTATTTTCATTCTACCTACATAAAAAAATCAGTCCCGTTAAAGAAACTCACACTGTTCAAGCCCTTGTTTTAGGAAATAACATTTTCTGGGAGAGGGTTTTGAGTTTACATAAACAAGCTCTAATCGGCAGGGGGAAATTTAGTGAGATGAAGGATTGCGAGATGAATGGATGGTTATATGATCATTGGGGGCATATTCTCCAATATAGACCAAAGGTTAGAATGCTATTGAATATTTGGTATTTTTTTCACTTGCTAAGTTTTTTTTTATCTCTTCGACCACGACATGTGGGTTTTAATCCCATTTCTACAATACCTCGGCAAAGACTACAATGGGTGAAACTTCAAGAGCTTCCATTGGAATTATGGACAAAGCATGCATTGGTTATGATTGGGAATTCTATTGTGAAATTTGTATATGCGGAGGAGCATAGCATTGGGAACTACATCGCAAGCCGGCCTTTGTATATGCGGAGCATAGCATTTGTATATGTGGAGGAGCATAGCATTGGGAACTACATCGCAAGCCGGCCTTACTGAAATTTACACACTAACAACACTAACCATTCAACGCTACTTATGCGATCACTCTTCCTCAAAATTCTTTCTTTCTTTGTTCATGTATGTACAACCACCGAAAAACATCCTGTATTATTATTTTGAATATAGAGTTTATTTATTTAAATTTTTAAATGGATTTCAAAATACGTCCACCCTACCACCTTGGTTGACACTAACCAACTACTCACACGTATTTATCATTATATATTTCACAAGTGACACTAACTATTCACAAGTATTAATTATATAAGTGAAATATAGTTGCAATTAAATTAATATAACATCTGTGAAGATAGATATTTGAATCCTAAACCCGGAATACAATATTTACCATATATTCTTTGAATTACCTGAAGATCTTAGTATGGGTTTAAACGCAAATACAATATTATTTATCATATATTCTTTAAATTTCCTGAATTTTCTAATAAAGATCTATATTCCCGGTGGCCCGATGTATGCCGACGCGTTGCCATTTTCCTCCACTGACTGCATTATAATTTATGGAATCATCTACTCCTCAAGCTCACATGGAACATCTACTTCGGGAGAGGAAGGATTTTGAAGCGCGAAAACGTCCTTGAGGAAACCTACAATTGATGCTTCAACCGTCACCTTTGTTTGATCTACCTTCATGCTAAGATTGTAAACTTTGGCGGCGAAGTTTTCCACTATTAATTGGAGTCTCTCGACATCCTCCCTTAGAGCCTCTACCTCCCGCATTACTAGAGAAAAGGGTGACCACGCTTCAACCACAATATGGTCGCCGACTCTATCCAGTTTGGCAAAGATATCCTCTAATGTTACCATAACCAGTATCGACCTGAATTTTCACCACCTTCATCATTTGGAGGGGAAATTCTTGATAACGAATGAAATTTCACTGAAATTATACACAGCTCCACCCCTATCGCTCTTCACTAAAATTTCACTGGTTAGTTTTAGAAACATAAGACTTTGCAGTCCCTTTTGGTGCTTTCAACACTCCTTTCTTGTGCTGTCTTGACCCCTCCAAGCTGCCCATCAAATTTCTTTCTACTTCTTCAGCTTGCTCCTTGACATCCACATATATGTCTAAATCAATTTCAGGTAATTTTTTCTTCTTTTCAGCCTGCATAACAGTCCTCCATGACTATTCTTCCTCTTCTTCTTCACCACTGTTATCCTCCCCAAGGGTGGAGCCTTCCTTTCGGGTACAAATTCAGTCTTCCATTAGCTCAGATTCAGTTTTTTTTTAGAATCCTCAACCACCTTTTCTGGTTCCTTGCATGTAGTCTCCTTACTGGCCACTGAATCCTCTTTCCCACATAGACTCCACTCTTTAAATTTTGCATCAATGTTGCGTGTAGCTTCTTTGTTTTCCTTTGTAAATGTTCCTTTACTTTGCTAAATTCCTCTTTTAGTAAATAGCCATTTCCAACTTCCTTTCTTCATTGATTATTCCACACCTTTTTATGCCAACTGCTTTGGCACACTTTCCTCTTTGGTCGTGACCTTCTCCTGAACCCATATCATGACTATTTTTAGCCATATTCACCTTTCTATCTTCTTATTCTTTCTGTGAACTCTTCCTCGTTCACCTATAAGCTACAACTAAGCCTCTTATCTGTCTTATAACAATCCCTATGGATGCTAACCAACACCTCAACAAGCTTACTTTGAGCTTAGCCTTTTGGTGTTCCTTCTGTGAACCCTTCTGGACAATTCCCCCCATACTCAATGTGGAACTATCCTTCTCTTGGGAACTTCTACCCAATTGGGTTATGTTGGAAGTTATCCTCCTCCTTGGTCCTCTGCAATAGAACCTTTCCATTCTCTTTGTGGAGTGTACCTGCTACTCAACTTTCAAAAGTTGTGTGGTTGTTGCAATATTTATCTCACTTATCCTTCCATTGTTCTCTTTTTCTCTGCAACATTGAATTCTATTGCTCAGCTCATGTCAGATTTCTTCTAATTTTTTAGTATTAATTGGTTCTCTCTCCTCTTATTTTTTAGTATTAACTAGTTCTCTCTCCTCTTATTTAGCTCTGCTGGTTATCTATCTCATAGTGCAAAGATATTTATGGATGCTGCTTCTTTCGTTCTGTGCTACTATTTTTCCTTTTCTATGTCAGCTACTACAACTTGTAATACAATTGTTTCATGGCTTTTTACACTATTTCCATCAATACAATTTTTGATATTTCACAACAACATTTGCACGTATTTATTTCATATTCTTTAAATGTTATGGCTTTTTACACCATTTCCATTAACACAATTTCTCATATTTGAATTTATATGGGCTTAAAATTGGAATTGAATATTATTTTATATTATTTTAAATTATATGAATTTTTATTATAGTTAATATAACCTTTGGATGTTTTATTTTGTGAAAATTTACTTGATATGCTATTTTGAAAATATAAAATAAATATGAGTACAATGTTTTATGTTCAATTCTCCTAATTTTCTTTTTCATAAAAATATGCTAAGAAAGACAGGTAAAATCACTTAAAAATTATTAAAAATATCTTATATGAAACCATTTTATTTATTAAATTTAACATATCATAATAGATTTAATACATTTTTATTATGATGTAATAATTATTTGATTTCCTCTCTTAAATAAATAAATATGTTTTGAAACATTTAAATAAAAATAAATAAAACAAAATAAAATCATTTTTCATATTTTATAAAGATTTTTATTTAATTATATATTTTAGTTAATATCAATTTAAATAAATGTTCGAAAAGTTCATAGGCTATGGCTCATATTTCAGCGTGTGCGTGCGAATATAGATAGTGAATGTCAAGAAGTCCCAATTTGTAAACCTAACCCTAAACCTAGCCTAAGATAGAGTGAAACACAAAAAGAAAACGTCCTAAACCTAGCCTAAGATAGAGTGACACTACAACATAAAGGGGGGTTTTAAGACAATATTTAAGACAATTTTTGGGTAAATTGGCTTAACTTGAGACAAAAGAAAACTTGTGTACTGTCTTAAATATTGTCTTTAAGCAGGTGTCTCAAATTAAATCATCTTAAAATTAAATTGTCTTAAAATATCGTCTCTATAAAGACAATATATAACACAAGCATTTTTGTCTCTTCAGATACAATTTCATTTTTGTTTCTCAAAAGAGAGTTTCATTTTTGTCTCTACAATTTCATTTTTGTCTCTCTAGAGACAATTTCATTTATTGTCTCTTATGAGACAATTTCATTTGTCTCTCCCAAAACAATAGTTGGAATTAAAATAAATCAATATAAAAATATTTAATTAAAAAAATCTACAATATAATTCAATAATTCATGTTAGGGTACAGTGGAATCGAACCACCAACCTCCTACATGGTAGGTGCTCTTCCATTGAGCTAGCACCCTTTAAAGAATTATGTGAGGAGTTATGGCAATCCATTTGTCCCTTTGAAACCAGGAACTATAGAAGCTTTAGGAAGTCCATATGAACGAGAATAATGGAATGGTTATTCAAGGATCTCTTTTAAAAAATTAAGAAAGAAATTTTTTATAATTTAGGTATAGCTTAGTCAATTATATCTCTAGGTATTGCCCAGCCAGGCCCTTCTATTGATCCTCGGATCGCCAAGCCAAGCCCGAACATTCCTATGGACCTAACATTCCTACATATGGTAACATCAAGGCCCAACACCATTTCAAAAGTTAATATAAATCATACTCAGTTCCGTGCAGGGTCAAGCCTCAAATATGGACCTAACATTCCTACATATGGTAACATCAAGGCCTAGCACCATTTCAAAAGTTAATATAAAGCATACTCAGTTTCATGTAGGGTCAAGCCACAAATATTTAAACTTTGATTATGTTAGCCCGACTTCAAACCAGAGTCTCACTTTTGGATCCTTCCTCTCACACTATAGACTCTCACTGCTGGATCCTTCCTGTCACTCTAGACTCTCACTGTTGGATCCATACAAAACTCAAAAACACAGATAGACTGCTAATAAAAACCATACATGATTTTATGAAAGATCAAAATGGCAAAGCCCAAGGAAAATTACCACTATGTAGCTACAACTCCCTTATTACACTGATTGTTTATCTCTTTTAAATTTATTAAAAAAAAAATATGTTGCTTAATTGTATCTTTAATTTGAAAGAGTTATGGTGGTGTTGCCCTTTCGAATCTGAGCAAGTTCTGGTGGTGTGCAACAATGATGCGGTGTATCGATGAGTGATTTATTTTTCAGACTAGTGTAATTATCTCCAACAAAATCATGTTGTATTACTAAAAATTCTATTGTATTCTACTAAAATTTGCAATCGTAAATTTGCAAAATTTGCAAATATCAAAACATTTATAATGCATTAACTTAATAATTCATTTTGTTAATCAAATTTCACTTTATTTTTATCCAATCCATTAAATAGAACCAAAAATTAACTTACTGCAAGGTTATTTATATTTTATTTTATAGCATGGTACTTGTACTGTACCTTTAACCTTGTATCGGAATTTGTGTGACCAATTGTCTTCTCAACCATAGGTGGTAAAAGAAATTCTACTGTAATTATTATAGAGGTTGACAAGTGTAGTTATTGTGGCTACATTTATTTTCTCCCTTGTGTCAAGACGGGTGATAATCAAAAACCTGTCTCCAGATGTCATTTGATGGATAACACTTCTAGATACTCTCCACTGTATTTAAAACACGAAAGACCTTACCCAGTTCTGCAATACCTAGCGTGATTTTGCTGATGGAACATTTAAAATCTTGAATGAGCATTCTCAATTCATGAACATCAAAATAGCAAGTCTGGCTAATCGAACATTTAAAATCCTAAATGAGCATTCTCAATTTATGAACATCAAAATAGTAAATTACTTGTTGGACAGTAAGGGAAATACAAAGTACAACAGTTTTTGAAAGATATTTTTCTTTCATGACACACTCACATGCACTGTAAATATGTACGAGTTAATTTGGAGTCATTTCCAATTTTTCATCATTTTATGCATTAAATCATTACAGTATGTCCCTCTTCTCTAGCTATGAAAAAACATTAAATAAATAATTAAAAAAAAACATAGCCGCATAATTATAATCACTACAGAGGTGGCACATGAAATAAGATTTGTCTGTTGTAAATCATCTCAACAACTTTACAGTGGTTGTTTTAGACTGTGATAGATGATGTAGGTAGTCCAAAACAAATAAGTATATACCATATGCTCCAACAAAGAAAAATTATAATCTTAAATCATATTAATGAAGGTAATGTACTCACTAGCAGAAACTGTCTGAGACTTATTTTCAATTTGGAGAATTATTGCCCTGTTGCTAACCAAACTATCTCGTTGTAAATCAATTAAAATTGGTGCACGATTTTCTCCATTTTCTCTTGTAGGCTGCACAACAGAGATAAATGAGTAGGTCAGAAGAGGGGAGGGTAGATTACAATGCTTTTACATATGCACCATAATTATTCTAAACTTGAGATAAATGAAAGAAACACATTTATATGTATATCAGAACAAGATGACCAATCAGTCTGTTTAATACAGCTGACTTTCCAGCACCCCGCATACAACCGTAGATCAAATAAATTAGAAATATTCTATATCATGTCTACGAAAGAGATATGGAAGACAAAAAAATAATTAAATGGTCTAAAATCCCCAGATAACCAGAAGACGTCAACATGATTAGCATTCATCCTAGAATCAATAGTGTAAAAGTGATTCTGATTTATGTCCAAAAAAGATTATATAGTGATGCAATAATGTTGATAATATTAAGCAAGAAGTAACTCATGGCACCAGACATTGATCTCACAATAATATTTTCTGACCTATTTGTTGAGACTAGGGATTTAGGATGGTATAACCCAAGAACCAAAATCTGACAACTTCAGAAGGGAATTGGCACAAGCATCATAGAAATGTCTACTCTTAGCAAGGAAGCCAACATGTTGCTACTCTTAGCATCAAAGAAAACATTTATACTTAGCATCACAGAAACGTCTACTCTTACCATATTAGAAGCTACTCAAGAAAGAACATATGATGAAGACAAGCCAAGACAAGATGACACAATAATATGGCACAAGGCAGGAAAAAATCCCAAGCTGGGGAAATCCCTTGATCGAATATTCTTATAATTAATATCAATGATTCAACAGAGAGAGAGTACAATAGAATAAAGTCAAACTGGCTTGCTAGTTTGAAAGTCCAACCTGAGACAATAAAACGTCTCAATGGATGCAATTCCAGCACTCTGCCAACTAAGGTAGCTACTAGTCTGGTTAGGGTTGCATACAGTAAGCTGCTATCTCACTCAATTAACCAAAAAAACCTCCAATCTTCCTCTTGTTGGCACTTGTGGGTGACCTAGATCCAAGATAAGTTGCTCTCGATCCTCTAGATTGGTATCTGTGACCCTTCCTAAGACAAAAGATTAGGAGAGCAGTCTTACAAGGTAAGACATTATTTCTCAGGATGAAAACTGGCCCAAAAATCATTACACAATGCAAATCATAAGCAAGGTCATCAAGAATTTTATAGCTCCCTTCGAAGTCTGGTTCTGGAGAGTTATTTATCCTTTAATCAAGATCTTCTCATATGAGGGAAACAAGATTCTAAGAAGCGTCAGGTCAAAGAAACATTCTAAAGAGGCTTTTCTTCACCCAGGAAGAATAAATATTCTTATGATATTATCTTAATATAACTGAATTATCGTTTATTGCAAAATGACAGCTACCAATGTTTCAATTTACCTAATATATCTATAATTAACGCAGTTAAGATGCTCGAATCGGGGTGTTTTGTTCTTTGAGCTCAAAAGGTCATGCAATTTCTTCAATGTACCTATGTTGATAATGAATGAAACAAAGAAAAATTTCTAAGTGTCATCCACTTGTTCTTGTTCAAGTATGAAAGCTTTCTTGTAGCTTCATAGTAGACGATCCTTTCTAAAAAAATAAGCTATCCACAGTATACATCTGTCTTGTTCACAACATTGATTGTGAACAAGACTATAACACTGTCGTCAACATATCTACTGAACTTCTAATGATATCGTACATGAAGCAGGACTAAAAAGAGAACATAGATGATGTTGAGTTGTATTTGCTGAGATGTCATACATACGTCAGTGCCACACATAAGAATATTTATAGAGTTCTATCCTTGATAGCTATAGGTCTATATACTTTCACGAAGACCATTCCTACTTAAGAGTTACAGAATTGAAGTTTTTAAACATAAGGAGGATTTATTATGGAATCAGATGCTTCCAGATGCTTTCATTTCTTGATGTCTGAAGCTGCTATAAGACAAAATGTCTCCATAAGATGGCTTATCTAATATTGGGCAATGATGAGACCTTACTAATGATTAAGAACATCATAATTTTTGGTCACTGTCAGGTAGTAGAATCCTCCTATATTCTACATATGAACTTCTGTCAGTGAATCGTCGCTGCTCAAGATATATTCCAATGATTATTATTATAAGAGCCTAATACTTAGCCATATTTGACAGTCCTATACATATATATCTATCATAATTTTCAATTTATCTAATCTCTGCTTAATAACAACTTTTCCTTCAATCAAGCATCTAACAAATTTTCAAGTTTAACAACATCAATTATGCTACTAGGATGGAGTACCACAAAACCGATATACTATCAAGGAGTTCTTATATAAACACTCCAAGCCTTTTTTGCTAGATTGGTCAACACTAAATTCACAATGCTGTAACCACACTGATGTAAAGACCAAGGATTCTCTGTGCTACACTTGTTGTCTTGCGAATTTGATTATGTCTTCAATCTTCCCGTCACTATAACTGCTACAAGATTCCATCATACATAGCTCTTGTGCCTCAGGTCTGTAGAGTACTGTAGTTCTGCTTTATGTCCTTAACTAGCTAGAATGGTGACAATGTAGTACTATATATGCACATGAATTGACCCTATCAAGTGAGCTTTGGGCTTTAAAGGATTTTTTCATAAAATCCTTTGATTCAATGTTCATTTTGTATCAACAAGAAGTTTTCTTGGCTTTGGAAAAATTTCTCAAAGTTGAATAAGAATTTTCACGGCAATGATTTGTCTTCTAGGCACAAGCAACCTTACAATACTGCTTGTGCATGGATATTCCAATGCATACTATTACGCCCCTCTGGCTTAAAGGAAAACTTTCTCAATGATGTTGAGTTGTATTTGCTGAGATGTCATACATACGTGAGTGCCACACATAAGAATATTTACAGATTTCTATCCTTGATAGCTATATAGGTCTATATACTTTTAGGAAGACCATTCCTACTTAAGAGTTACAGAATTGAAGTTTTTAAGCATAAGGAGGATTTATTATGGAATTAGATGCTTCTAGATGCTTTCATTTCTTGATTTCTGAAGCTGCTATAAGACAGAATGTCTCCATAAGATGGCTTATCTAATATTGGCCAATGACGAGACCTTACTAATGATTAAGGACATCATAATTTTTGGTCACTGTCAGGTAGCAGAATCCTCCTATATTCTGCATATGAACTTCTGTCATTGAATCGTCGCTGCTCAAGATATATTCCAATGATTATTATTATAAGAGCCCAATACTCAACCATATTTGACAGTCCTATACATATATATCTATCATAATTGTCAATTTATCTAATCTCTGCTTAATAACAACTTTTCCTTCAATCCAACATCTAACAAATTTTCAAGTTTAACAACATCAATTATGCTACTAGGATGGAGTACCACAAAACCGATATACTATCAAGGATTTCTTATATAAATAATCCAAGCCTTTTTTGCTAGATTGGTCAACACTGAATTCACAATGTTGTAACCACACTGATGTAAAGACCAAGGATTCTCTGTGCTACACTTGTTGTCTTGCGAATTTGATTATGTCTTCAATCTTCCCGTCACTATAACTGATACAATATTCCATCATACATAGCTCTTGTGCCTCAGGTCTGTACAGTACTGTAGTTCTGCTTTATGTCCTTAGCTAGCTAGAATGGTGACAGTGCAGTACTATATATGCATATGACTTGACCCTATCAAGTGAGCTTTGGGCTTTAAAGGATTTTTTCATAAACTCCTTTGATTCAATGTTCATTTTGTATCAACAAGAAGTTTTCTTGGCTATGGCCAAATTTCTCAAAGTTGAATAAGAATTGTCATGGCAATGATTTGTCTTCTAGGCACAAGCAGCCTTAAAATACTTCTTGTGCATGAATATTCCAATGCATACTATTACGCCCCTCTGGCTTAAAGGCGAACTTTCTCATTGATGTTGAGTTGTATTTGCTAAGGTGTCATACATATGTCAGTGCCACACATAAGAATATTTACAGAGTTTTATCCTTGATAGCTATATAAGTCTATATACTTTCAGGAAGACCATTCCTATTTAAGAGTTACAGAATTGAAGTTTTTAAACATAAGGAGGATTTATTATGGAATCAGATGCTTCTATATGCTTTCATTTCTTGATGTCTGAAGCTACTATAAGATAGAATGTCTCCATAAGATGGCTTATCTAATATTGGGCAATGATGAGACCTTACTAATGATTAAGAACATCAAAATGTTTGGTCACTGTCAGGTAGCAGAATCCTCCTATATTCTGCATATGAACTTCTGTCACTGAATCGTCGTTGCTCAAGATATATTCCAATGATTATTATTATAAGAGCCCAACTAGATCTTCTTATTAATACTTTTGTCATATCTTCTTATTAAATTAACTCAATTATATTAAAAAAAAAACAACTAGATCTTTTCGTTGAAAGTTTATTTTGAAATAGAATCAAAACACAAACAAATAGTAAAATTAATTGATATGATTATTGTCTTCTTGATAAAAATTACTCATATCAAGAGTTTAAATTTCTTCCTCATTGATTGATATTTTTTTCTTGTATAAAAAAACTAATAATACAATTAAAATTCTTCATGTTACTTATTTGAGGAGATTTTCCGCTAAATTTTTGTTTTATAATTATATATTTGAATTAATATTAATTTCAATGAATTGTGACTAAACATAACTTATGTCAACATACTACCAATTATATGTAGTTAATTTATATGAATAATTCTTTTTACTATTTTCATGTTAAATTTTACTGAATCTTATTGGAAAAACAAACAAAAATATTTTGCACAAAATTTGTTGTGAATAAAATAAAATTACAAATGAGTAAAACAATGAATTGATACAATGGTTGTGTTCCTATAAGTATTACTCATGTCAAGAATTTAAATTGCATTGATTTTTGTCTATTATAGGAAAAATTAATATCCCACTTATTAAGAGTCTTCCTATTTCCTTGAATGACCTTTGTATTCATTGTGCTTTGCAAACACACTTTTCCCTTTTTAATATTAAGGAAACTACAAGTAATGGAAGGGGGAGACAAGTCATATTTAGATGGGAATGTATATAATTAATTTACTTTTTCATTTAAAATGTAGTTGTTATACCTAACCTTGAAAGCTAAGGTATTCAACTTAAAACTTGACCAAGACAACTCTAGCAATGAAGTCAAGGTGGAGGGCTCTAACAATGAAGTCAAGGTAAAGGTAAAAATCCACTAATCAACCCCAATTTTGAAAAATCACATAAAAAAGATAATCCTCCTAGAAAGAGGGTAAGAACCTATTGTTAAATGGATATCATGCAGGAGAAATCACATAAAAATAATAATGCTCTTAGAAAGAGGGTAGGAACCTATTGTTAAATGGATATCATTCAACAGGGTTGAAAGATTGCATGACTCTATACTTAGCTTCCACTTATTCAATCATGAATTTGCATGACTCCAGACTTAGTGTCCACTTATTCAATCATGAATTAGTATCCACCTAGATTTTTGCTGACCAATGCCATCATTGTCACCCAACACCTAGATTTTTTCTAATCAATACCATCATTTTCGCCCAATGGAAGGCATATAGTAGAACACCAAGCTTTAAGAATTGTTGATATAAGGAAATATCTCTTGATTTTGATTTATGCTAGGTTTACTACTGCTATAATTTCGTACTTGAACTAGAGTATAATTAAGAGCATGCATACAAATACAAGACATGGAAAATGTATGATTTTGCTAAATTGTTGAAAAATCATATTTCCCCCTGAAACTGAAAAAAAAAAACTGTAAAAAAAAATAAATAAATAAAAAAAAATAAAAAAATAAAAAAAAAATAAAAATAAAAAAAAAATAAAAAAAATAAAAAAATTTCTCAATTTCAAGCTTACTTCACGTACATAGATATACACCACCAAAAGCACGATAAATATCTTTTTGAAAGTAATTTTTCTTTTGATTTACCATTATATCTTATTTTATCCTCTCATTTATATTAAGTGAAATACTTAATGTAAAATGTTGCCCGATTCAACAAACCAAGTAAAATATTGGAACCACTAAAAATATATTACATCATAAAATCTTCTTTTAAAACACTTCTTTACTAACACTCACATTGGATTATATCAAATAGGTCGAGGGAGTAGAAAACATATATTCTAATCCTTTTCAACTCATACCCAAAATTGTGCAAATTAGCAATAGAATACTTTGGACCATTCTGAGGAACAATACTACATTAAGCCAATTTTAAAACTGAAATCACTTTCAACTATTCCCACCACCTAAGGTGTAGCATAATCAATGCACAAAATATGAAAGCACCATTTTCTCTCAAGGATCACACTTTGAAAAACATTTTACCAAATTTGACAGCTTTTTCATATGAAGACTACCTAAACGAAAAATCGGGTGTCATACATTAATTGTGTGCCGTTTTTGTTCATGGAAAACTTATGCTTAATCACGATAATGCAATCGTTCAAGTAGAAAAAAAAAACACATAAAATAGCAGTTTCAATGCACCAAAAGGATGTCGACTGTAAGTGCTTCAATGGTATCGACAATAAATGGTCGAGTGGTAGAGCGCTTGGGGTAAATGGGAGAGTTTTGGCTAGAAGAAAAGTTTAATTTTTTTCATTCACACCAATTGAGAGAGGTCCATCTTATTTCAATGCACAAATGCTACTATGAACAAGTTCCTATCAAAGAATATTTTCATTGTAACATTTTTGCATCCAAATACGACGCACCATAAGAACAATAATGGCAGATTTTTAGCTCCAAGTGAGATTCAATTTCAGTTATTGACGTCGAATGAGATATCAACAACTTCTTATTAAGGAACAATTTTAGAACTTTATGACTTATGCACATTTATATTTTCTGCAAAAAATATCATTTGCATAATACATTATCTTTCAAGAATTAAGATAATGGTTAATTTGTAGCCAAAAAGTGATTATATAAACAATACCAGTAATCAATTATTCTCAGATGTAGTATTAGCTTATATTATTGTACAGAACGAGACGACATTGGAGCGATGGAGTAGCTAACTAGGGTTTTTTTCTGGTTTCAACAAGTAGAGATGAACAGTCACCAGGATCCTTCTAGTTTTGGACGCATTCGATGGCCTTTGGCATGGCAGGGTCATGCCCACTTTTTCATAGGTCCATGGTCGGGGAACTCTCGGGCTTGCATATGAGGTGTTTTTGTTTTCCCTAAATTGTGACGCAACAAGGATATTCAGAAAGCCTCAAATATATCCCACAACAAATCTCGTCTTTTAGGGCTCTTCTTATGGATGTTATTTATCTCAAAATCAACATAAGACCCTTAAGAATCTTCTCTAGAAATATGGTGTGGTCGCGGGATGGGAGCGAATTGATTCATATGTGTAAACAATTTTTTATTTTATCTTGGGATTGTATTGAGCACTCTGTCTAGAGCTTTTGGTGGTGCAGTATGTAGCATGTACTTATAATTTTTCTCCTTTCTCATGTAAGCATACATTCCTCTGTGTTAGTTTATGATCATTCAATGGATTTATGTGAACCCTGAATGTTTCCTATAAGCATCGATTTGGGTGTGCCAAAGATGAGGAAGGTTGGAAGATCTAACTCCTATTGGGATACAAACCCACATAAAAAGGAAAGGCACCCTCCTTGGATGGTGCCTTTCATCCCTCAAGCATGGGGGGTTCATATGATTTCTAGGTTTTCATTAAAAGTGTAAATGGGAAGAAATCCTTGCTTTGGATAAATACCACAGGTACTATTTATGTTTTGAAATAGAGTATTAAGAGAAAGTGGGACACTCCCGTTGAGTTTCAAAACCTCATACATGTATGGAAATTTCTCCAGACTACACATAGATAAAAAGCAATGGTATCTTCAAGAATTCATATGTTATTCTAAATCTCTAGCTGCGTGGAGGAGCTCTTGGATCCAATACACAAAATGGATCATTTATATACAATGATGCAACTAAGGGAAAGGATTCCCTTCCTACTTATCAACCCAAAAATAGCTTTGGACCTCATATTCAAAATAATCCTGGCCCTTGCATTGTTGAAAAAAAGGAGAATGTTCCCAACACAGACACAGTCCTTAGATATTTAAACACTCTCTTTTATTCTCTCAAATTGAACACTAGCATTGTAGGTTAATAGTTATTGGCACAAGCCTAAAGCACTACATCAATGGATATTAACCCTTTGGATGCCAAACCGCGACATTTATTTATGAGCTAGAGGTTTTTTCAATGTATAATTTAACACACTAAAATAAAAAGATATTTTGTTGAATGAATGGCCATGGTTTTTGGTTAATTTTGGCCTTTTCATTACACCATGTTTCCCAGAATTCGAAGCCACAGCTATCGTTGTTTCTACTATGTCGTTATGGGTGAGACTTCCATATATTCCCCTTCCCTTATGGTACCCCAAGGTCGTAGAGGAAATTTGGAATACTCTTAGAAAATTCAAGGAAATGGATAGTGAAAGGATAGAGAAAGGTCTCTTTCCATTTTTTAGATTATGTGCAGATATTGATCTCAATAAAGCCCTTCCTAGACATATATAAATGAAACATGAAGACTTCAACTCGACACGAGTTTAAGATTATGAGAACATAGCTTTTATATGTGTCACATGTTTTCAAACTTGCCACTTTTAGAACACATGTCCTCAGGCTAAAAAAAAACCCAAAAAAGAAGAAGAGTCAGGGAAATAAACAAAAGGGTGGTAGTATTTATATCCTCAACTATCATAAGTAGGGGAGAACATCTTGGAGATCCAACCAATCAAAACAGAAGACAGTGCTCAGATAGGGGTTGATGCAACCCATGTTGATGTTTCCCCCCATCAGAAAAGGGTAGATAATGAAGCCTTCCTCGTTTAAAACAACAGACTAAAGAGAAACACATGGAGGATGGGGTGTAGAGCACAAAATGTGCAATTAGATTCAGACAAATATCAGCCTCTAGAGTCCTCCATGAATCTGTTTTCTATGGCTCCTATTGCCCCCAATATGGGGGTTTGGAAATATGTCCAGAAAAGGAAAGGAAAGAAGGGGAATATTAGTAATTTCCACACATCTTGAGCTTCCCCATTGTACTATATATTTTGTTTTCTTTATCTTCTATGTTTATGTTTCTCTTACGTGTCATTTTTGTCTTTCTCAGTTAGGCTTTAGGCATATTCTTTTGACTATGTACGCCACTCTTGGATCTAGGAAAATCCTAGGAGAATGTGCACACCTAGTGTGTATATAGAAAATATATTTTCCTTATATTACTGAATGTAAGTACAAGTTTATTTTTTCGGGAAAAAAGGTTATATTATTGTGCAAACAAGCATGATTATCTTGTTGAATATTAGAGCATTTTATGTTCTTCACTTGAACATATTGAACAATTTAATATTTCTTTCATGAAGGTGTTGATATTAGTGAAAGAGTTCCCAAATGGATTGAGGATTCAACATTGAATTATATTATATAAGAACATCACAACATTTTCTAACTAATTTGTGTTTAGACACTAAAAAGGGAAAAAAATTGGTTTCTGACTCTATGATATTATTCTTGGAATATCATTCCGAAAAATCTCATGTTTGTATAATAGAAACTAAAAATAATAGTTACAATGATATGGAGGCTCTAGAAACAAGTTAACACAGATTTTTATTGTGTCAACCCATGAAAATAATGGTTTTATCTAAGGGATAAGTGAGAAACAATGTCTTTTTACCTAAATAAAATATAGTTTTTCCATGTTTTCAAGTTGACAATAAAAAATAGGTACCCATTGCCCAGAATAGATGACCTTTTTGATCAGGTGAGAGGAGTTTCAGTATTCTCAAAGATTGACTTGAGGACTGGTTATCACCAACTCAGAAATAAGGAGGAAGATATCAGTAAAATAGCTTTTCGAACTAGGTATGGTCACTACGAATTTGTAGTCCTACCTTTTGGTTTGAAAAATGCCCCTGCCACTTTTATGTGCTTAATGAACAGTGTTTTGAACAAGTACTTAGATAAATTCGTACTAGTGTTCATAGACGATATTCTAGTCTATTCAAAAAGTGAGGCAGAACATAAGGAACACCTTAGAATTGTGCTACAGACTCTCAAAGAGAATCAGTTATATGCCAAGTTTAGAAAATGTGAATTTTATAAGGATAAAATTCAATATTTGGGGCATATCATTTCTGAACAAGGATTGGCTATTGACCCTGAGAAAATAAAGGCTATTAGAGAATGGTCGGTGCCGACTGATGTTTCAGAGGTGAGATCATTTATGGGGATTGCAGGATATTATCGACGATTTGTAGAAATATTTTCTGCAATAGCATATCCCATAACTTCACTACAGAGGAAATGCACCAAATTTGAGTGGACTGAAAAATTCCAACATAGCTTTGAACAACTGAAATTAAAACTTACCACAGCGCCTATACTGAAGCTTACAGATACTGATAAAGAGTTTGTCGTGTGTACAGATGCATGTAGAGAGGGGTTGGGAGGAGTTTTACTGCAAAAGAATTCTGTCATTGCATATGAATCTAGAAAACTTAAGAAACATGAGCAGAATTATAGTGTATATGATCTGGAATTCGCTACTGTAATTCATGCCTTGAAGATGTGGCGACACTATCTTCTTGGAAAAAAATTTACATTGATGACAGATCATATCAGTCTCAAGTATTTCTTCTCTCAAACAGATTTGAATGCTCGACAAGCCAGATGGATGTCTTTTCTGAGTGAATTTGATATGGACATAAAACATATCAAAGGGAAATAAAAAAAAATTGTTGATGCTCTAAGCAGAAATTCTTGCCAAAACATAAGTAGCATTGGGATTAGTGCTAGTTTTGACTTAGAAGAATTAGTTAAAAAGGTAGCAGATCAAGATCCAAACTATGAGAATCTACAAGTGATAATGTTGAAAAAGGAAATGGCTGAATACACCCAAAACTAGAAAGGGCTGATCTGCTATAAAAACAGATTGTACATCCCCAATGTGGATTCTTAAAAAAAAAAATCCTAGATAAATATCATAAACAACCATATTCAGGACATCCAGGATATCAGAAAATGCTTACAGCCTTGAAAAAGAAATTGTTTTTGCCATGAATGAAAAAATACGTAGCCAACTACTTAGCCAGATGCATGGAGTGTCAACTAGTCAAAGTTGAACATCAGCATCCAGCTGGTCTTATAAACCCATTACCAATTGCAGAATGGAAATGGGACACTGTTTCTATAGATTTTATAACCGGGTTACCCAGAACAAAATACCAGCATGACTCAGTGATGGTAGTGGTAGATACCTTAACAAAGGCTACATATTTCATACCTGTAAAATCTACTTTTGGGACAGCCCAAGTAGCGAATGTGTTCCTAAAAGAAATTGTAAGGCTACACGGGATTCCGAAGATGATTATTTCAGATAGAGACGCTAAGTTCATAGCAGTCTTATGGAAATGTCTGTTTGGGGGCATGGGCACTAAATTGAATTTTAGCACTGCTTATCACCCTCAAACGGATGGTCAAACAGAGAGAACAAATCAAATTCTGGAGGATATGCTCAGAATGTATGTGATGAATAGGCCAACTCAATGGGAGGACTACTTACATTTAGTCGAATTTTATTATAATAACAGCTACCAATCCTCCATCAAAATGAGTACATTTGAAGCACTCTATGGAAGAAAATGTCGTACTGATTTAAACTGGAGCCAACCTGAAGATAAGCTAGTACTTGGGCTAGACACTCTACAAGAAATGGAAAGGATTTTCAACCAAATACAGAGAAACATCTAGACAGAACAGGATCGACAAAAAAGCTATGCCGATAAGAAGATAATGCACCGAGATTTCAAAGTGGGTGATCATGTGTATCTGCGTATTAAACCCAAAAAGAGCACTCTTTATTCTGGAAGCTGTGCAAAATTGGCTCCTAGATACTGTGGGCCTTTTGAGGTGTTAGAAAGGGTGGGACCAGTGGCTTATAAACTGGCCTTACCTCCCCATGTTAAAGTTCATGATGTGTTTCATGTTTTTTATTAAAAATATATGTACATGGTGCTTCTCATATTGTTGATTGGAATGTGATACAGGTGGAACCAGAAGGGGAGTTCCTTCCAGAACCGCTTCAAATCTTGGAGCGGGAAGAAATTGAATTGCGGAATCGAACAATAGCTAGAGTAAAGGTGTGGTGGAAGCACTTTACTGCTGAAGAAGCTACATGGGAAAGAGAAGTTGATATGATGGAAAAATATCCATTTCTATTTTCAAAATAAACTCTAGTAGTTAGTTGTTAACACCGAGGACAGTGTTTTTTTTTCAGAGGGGGAATATGTAACACCCCTAGTTTTATGTTTTTCAAGTTAGACATTTGAAATTAAGTCCAAAGGGGAGTGGACCCCAATGGATAATTATTGTGTGGATGTAGTTAATTATTTATTTATGAAAATAAATAAAATGTTTTGTGTGCACTATGACCAAATGAGATTTTTGAGATCACTTGCCTAATCCATGAGGTTATGGAAAGAGGTTAAGACTTTCCCCAAAATCTTTCAAAAAGCCTTGAAATAATTTATTTCTAATTTATATTTTTGAGGAAAAATATAAATTTCCCCAATGATGAGGAAAATAGTTCGGAAGAGGTAAAAAGCTGGAAAAGTAGAAAGCAACTTTAAAAATCCCTAAATATGGGAAGCCTAGGCAAACAAGAATAAAAGCATCCTGAAATTCTAGACGCAGAATTAGAAACATGCTTTGGGGAGAGAATAGCTTAAGTAAGCTGCTCGAGAACAGATTGAGGTTGGTCTGTTCTAGGAGAGGATCTCAGCTCGGGGGTGAATTCTGGAGACAGAAGAATTCTAAGGTTGGGAGGATTGGTCACAGACAAAGATTGGTATGCACTCTAAAGGTTTTTAACTCTAATTGTGGTGTAATAATTTATTGAGAAACCAAATATGAGTGTCTGAATAATATAAATGGTGAATAATTATTTGAATAACCCATTAGTTAGTTAACTATTGTTATTCTAGTTACATATTCCAAGTCCATGCATTTAACAGATTTGTATATAGAAGTAATTCAAATATGTATAGTTGCATGGTTATTAATTTTAAATATAACTAAGGCATATACTTAGATCTGGAGATTAGTTGATATTCAAATAAATTTTATGGTGTATACTTACACAAAATTATAGAAATGATAGCTAGCAGAAGAAATTATGGAACCAGAACTATATTCTAAATTTATAGAATAATTAATGAACACAGAATGTATAAAGTGAGATTATAACATATATGTACATTAAATTTCTTAAACTTAGAAGGATAAAGGTGAAATTAGGAAATTTACAAAGTTGATCTAGAGAACTATTCTGACAATTTATAATTTCTAATCAAATTTCTGATAATGAAATTCTGAATACTACTTTTGGAACTTCCATTCTGTGTCAAAATAAAAATATGTCAAACTTTGAAATAATATAATTTCCATAAAATTCATATTCTGAAAGATATTACAAAAACTTATTAAACTATAAGTATTTATTTGTACATATATTTTCAAAGAAATAAACAAACAAATTCTAGTTTGAAATTCTGAGCAGAGAATTATCCAAGGTAACAGTACAACTTCTTCAATAAAAATTCATTGAAAATTTTGTACAGTTAGCCAAATATATGTAAGATGAATTATGAAAATATAACTTTACTATGCAATAATGTCAGAATATATATAAACCTTTCTGAATAGGAGATAATCATGATTTACAAATAAACAAAAAAAAAATGTATATTGAAATTCTAGAGATTTCTTCTACATAGGAATAAATCTAAGAGTTTATTATATCAATCTACAAGAGTAATTAACTCCCTTTTTAAATCAACATAAGGGTTAAGAAAGGTAACTAAAATCCTAATAGAAAAGTTGAAAGTCTATTCAATAGAAATAAAATAGTTGGTATTATAATCACATATATCTTCATCAAAACGATTAGGACGACTCTGTAGAAAATGAGTCTAAATGAATCTGGTAAAAACAAAGTAAAATAAATCTCCAGACGAGTGATAACCAGAGGAACAATTATCCTCATAATTATGCAGAAACATCTTGCATAAATACATACGGTTCTATTAAATATATAATTATCAGTATGGCACCAATATAAATATATAGCATACAGAGGATAGTAGATAAGGTGTAAGCTTGAAATAATTTAAATAAATTACAATTCAACGCAAATCAAAGGTTAACCCAAAGTTTTGGGTATAAAGTGATAAGTTAAATATGGACAACATAGTCCAGATAAACGAACGATTACAACTCTTCCATTTGGAAAAGGGTATCATTGTTGTGAGATTAAAATTAAAAAAAAACTCGCCAGTATGAAATTCGAGGTCTACTAACATATAAAAGAGGCCGAAATGTTCAATTACTCCTCAGAGAGTGCGAAACCCAAACCTGGAGAATAGCATTCTTCATAGTTAGCATGAGGAACTGAAAGCTTGTAGCAAGAAGGTATAGCCACAATGAAAAATGGCTTTACGCATACCTGAAATCAAAACCCAAAAGGGAAGTCAGAAAAATCCCAAAATAAAATGTGTAAATGACAAATAAATCAAATGAAAAACCAGTTTATATATATGTACCCATACGAAATCCATGGATAAAAGTAGATCACCTGTGGAACGAAAGGATGGAATAATAACTTCAGTTACCTGTAGCAATGGAAAGAATTAGGGTAAGTCCTATCATTCGTATATGAATGTATGAAGACTCTATCCATTTTACAACAACAGAAGTATCCGAACCAAAACGAACATTTCTGAGATGAGATACGTGAAGCCAAGGACGTATATGAACAGAACTTTTCAGAAATGAGTGCGGTGATACATAGAAGGCGCTACAAAATAAACCCAAATCGAAACTAAGAAATTCATTAAACTGATCCAAGTTATGTATCGATAAAATAGATAAACTGAGTTAAGAGAAAACGATTGTAATCGAAAATCTAGTGGTAACTGATAACATAAATCGGTATTACCTGGGTTAAGACCTGGAAAAATGATGAACACATTCATATAAAGTGAGAAATCTTTGTGAGGAAGAGAGCTCTTCTTGAGAAAAACCGGAGTGGCAAATGAAATGTAACAGTAGAAAATTTCCTTTAATACTAGATGTATTGGAAAAACCCTAATGGATCATCACCATACAGATGGAAAGATCTGCGATGATCGTATCATACATACAATAGAAAAATGGATATATCAAAATTCTCGAGTTCTTCGTTGGTGAAATTAAAGACTAGGTACGAAGCATTAATGAAAAACCTAAAACTATATCATCAAAATCCTGATGAATCTCATCGTAAACCGAGCCGGATGGTATCCAAGAAATATATATATATATTGTATTGGCACAGTACAGAGTTCATTAACCCATCGCGGAACTCAAAAGATATTTCCATTTAACAATCTATATGTATTAACAGTTGTACCCTATGTAATAAGTACGAGTCTTATCAAAGAAATTCGATTGGAATTAATAATAAGGATGATAAGTATAGCTGTAAAGGGTAATATGACCTCATATTATACTATTGTTTCAATATAATTTACAATAAGTTAATATCGTATGAGTTCGGTTGTCATTGTGTACATAGTTATGAAAGGGATACATAGGAAATTGTTAATAATGAAAATCGAATGTTTGGTTTAATATATATATTCATGGGGTAAACAAAGGTTGATCCCTATAATATGTATATATGAAATTATTTAAGGATGTTTATGTGATTATATCAACCATGTAAAGAGAAATAGTATATGGAAAACATTTTAACTATTTATTATGAAAATAATTAATAGTTAAAATGAAATTAAATGGAAAAAAAAGTGGTGAAGGACAATCATGGAGTTTATTTATAATTAAGTCAAATATTTAGTCTCTTCTAAAGAAGGAAGACATAGAAAAAAAAATATGGGAGATATTACAAATGGTATCAGAGCCCAAGTTGGAAAACTGGGCTGTTTTCCTGTGCTCACTATTATGAAATTATTATTATTATTTTTTTTTGAAAAAAATTGTTGTTACTGATGTTATTCTGTTTTAGTGTAAAAAGGTACTAAAACTGAAAAGACAATGGTTGAAGAAGATGAACTCTATGTCGATCTGGGTGGTAGAGATAATACACCAGATCCCAATGCTCCTTTAATGGCTATGTTGCACAGGTTGCAACGGGATATGGCTGAGCTAAGAAGCCAGAATGACAGGCTATGCTTAGCCATTGAGGAGCAAGAAAAACTGATAAGAGAACTGACTTTGCGGAACAGCCAAGAAGGTGAAGGTTCCGCAAGGAGGAGGAAAGGCAGGTTCTCAAATGATTCTGAGGAAGATGACACTACGAGACACTAGTCTAAACAGAAGAAGGAATTACAAGGTGAATTCTGAAAAATTAAACCTCCCTCCTATGATGGAGAGAAGGAGGAAGATGCTGAGGCACGATTGTTGAATATGATTAAGTATTTTCAGGTCTGCGAATATGAAAGCAATCTGAGGGCCAGATTATCTATCTACCAGCTACAAGGTAAGGCTATCTTGTGGTGGGAGGAGACAAAAATGGTTCATGCCATTGATGAAAAAACCGCGTCTTGGAAAGATTTCCAGGTCAAGTTTAAAAACCGTTATTTGAACGAACGCTACTATGATGATAAAGCAAAGGTGTTTCATGAACTCAGATTGGGACAACTCACCATAGATGATTTTGTCACCAAGTTTACAAATCTGTTAACATATGTTTCTTATATTTGAGAAGAGAAAGCAAAGGTGTAAAGGTTTTTGAACTGTTTTCCTACTGTGTACAAGGAGAAAATAGACTTTGATAATCCAAAAAATATGGATGAAGTGGTGAGGAAAGCTAGATTATGCTACCAGCAGTTTAAAGGAAAGAGTGAACAAGGGAAAAGCTGGATAAACAAGGGTGAATTCAAAGGAAAGAAACAGAAACCAGCTTATTTGAAGAACTTTGGTAGGGATCATCAGTGGAAGAAATTTAACAAACCAAGGGAAAGTCAAACTTCTCAATCCCAAGTTGGTTCAAAGAAAATAGATGGGGATAATAAGAAAGAAGGGACTGTTAAAATGAGAGAGCCATTGAAGTGCTGGTGTTGCGGAGAACCTCATCTGTTGAGGGACTGTCCACACAGAAATATTCAGATGGTTCTGAGGCCTAGAGAGGCTACTACTGTGAATGATGTAGCCAGAAACATTCCCACTATCAGTGCAGCCTTGAAGAACCGACAATCAGAACATCAGTCTACTATGGTCGAGATGGAAGGTAAAATTTATGATCAATCTGTTACTATCTTAATCGATCCGGGTGCTTCTTTGAGTTATATTAGTCCACAGGTTGTAGAAAAATGTAAACTCAGAACAGAAAAGTTTCAACAGCCTTCGTTGTTACAATTAGCTACAAGAACTAAATGTAAAGTAACTCATAAGCTACCTAAAACATCTATTAAATTGAATGAATATCAAACAGAAGTTGATTTAAAAATTCTACCTTTAGGTTCTTATGATTTATTGATAGGAATGGATTGGCTAGAAAAGAAAACGACCATGCTGAATTGTTGGGACAAAACTCTACACTGCATAGATGATGAAGGAAAACCATTCATACTAAAAGGGAAACCGAAACCTATTTCTGTAATCCAAATCTCTGCCCTTCAGCTAAAAATATAGCTAGAAAAGGATATCAATTTTATGCTGTACATGTTGAAGAATTAGGACAGCAACCTAAAGAAAACCTGCTAGACACTTTACCAGTGGTAAGATAATTTAAAGAAGTTTTTCCAGATGAGATTCCTCATCTTCCCCCCAAAATATAGATTGATTTTTCAATTGATTTGGTGCCAGGAGCACCACCAGTTTCTAGAGCCCCGTACCGGATGAGCCCCCCTGAACTCATGGAGTTAAAAATGCAATTACAAGAATTGCTGGATAAAGGTTATATCACACTGAGTGTGTCTCCTTGGGGAGCACCAATGTTGTTCGTGAAAAATAAGGATGGAACCTTCAGAATGTGCATTGATTATCGTCAACTGAATAAGTTGACAATAAAAAATAGGTACCCATTGCCCAGAATAGATGACCTTTTTGATCAGGTGAGAGGAGCTTCAGTATTCTCAAAGATTGACTTGAGGACTGGTTATCACCAACTCAGAAATAAAGAGGAAGATATCAGTAAAATACCTTTTTGAACCAGGTATGGTCACTACGAATTTGTAGTCCTACCTTTTGGTTTGAAAAATGCCCCTGCCACTTTTATGTGCTTAATGAACAGTGTTTTGAACAAGTACTTAGATAAATTCATACTAGTGTTCATAAACGATATTATAGTCTATTCAAAAAGTGAGGCAGAACATAAGGAACACCTTAGAATTGTGCTACAGACACTCAAAGAGAATCAGTTATATGCCAAGTTTAGAAAATGTGAATTTTATAAGGATAAAATTCAATATTTGGGGCATATCATTTCTGAACAAGGATCAGCTGTTGACCCTGAGAAAATAAAGGCTATTAGAGAATGGTCGGTGCCGACTGATGTTTCAGCGGTGAGATCATTTATGGGGATTGCAGGATATTATCGACGATTTGTAGAAATATTTTATGCAATAGCATATCCCATAACTTCACTACAGAGGAAAGGCACCAAATTTGAGTGGACTGAAAAATGCCAACATAGCTTTGAACAACTGAAATTAAAACTTACCACAACACCTATACTGAAGCTTGCAGATCCTGATAAAGAGTTTGTCGTGTGTACAGATGCATGTAGAGAGGGGTTGGGAGGAGTTTTACTGCAAAATAATTCTGTCATTGCATATGAATCTAGAAAACTTAAGAAACATGAGTAGAATTACAGTGTATATGATCTGGAATTGGCTACTATAATTCATGCCTTGAAGATGTGGCGACACTATCTTCTTGGAAAAAAATTTACATTGATGACAGATCATATCAGTCTCAAGTATTTCTTCTCTCAAACAGATTTGAATGCTCGACAAGCCAAATGGTTGTCTTTTCTGAGTGAATTTGATATGGACATAAAACATATCAAAGGGAAATAAAACAAAATTGTTGATGCTCTAAGAAGAAATTCTTGCCAAAACATAAGCAGCATTGGGAGTAGTGCTAGTTTTGACTTAGAAGAATTAGTTAAAAAGGTAGCAGATCAAGATCCAAACTATGAGAATCTACTAGTGATAATGTTGAAAAAGGAAATGGCTGAATACACCCAAAACCAGAAAGGGCTGATCTGCTATAGAAACAGATTGTACATCCCCAATGTGGATTCTTTAAAAAAATAAATCCTAGATGAATATCATAAACAACCATATTCAGGACATCCAGGATATCAGAAAATTCTTACAGCCTTGAAAAAGAAATTGTTTTGGCCATGAATGAAAAAATACGTAGCCAACTACTTAGCCAGATGCATGGAGTGTCAGCTAGTCAAAGTTGAACATCAGTATCCAGCTGGTCTTATAAACCCCTTACCAATTGCAGAATGGAAATGGGACATTGTTTCTATATATTTTATAACCGGGTTACCCAGAACAAAGTACCAGCATGACTCAGTGATGGTAGTGGTAGATACCTTAAAAAAGGCTGCATATTTCATACCTGTAAAATCTACTTTTGGGACAGCCCAAGTAGCGAATGTGTTCCTAAAAGAAATTGTAAGGCTACACGGGATTCTGAAGATGATTATTTCAGATAGAGACGCTAAGTTCATAGCAGTCTTATGGAAAGGTCTATTTGGGGGCATGAGCACTAAATTGAATTTTAGCACTGCTTATCACCCTCAAACGGATGGTCAAACAGAGAACAAATCAAATTCTGGAGGATATGCTCAGAATGTATGTGATGAATAGGCCAACTCAATGGGAGGACTACTTACATTTAGTCGAATTTTCTTATAATAACAGCTACCAATCCTCCATCAAAATGAGTTCATTTGAAGCACTCTATGGAAGAAAATGTCGTACTCCTTTAAACTGGAGCCAACTTGAAGATAAGATAGTACTTGGGCTAGATACTATACAAGAAATGGAAAGGATTGTTAACCAAATATAGAGAAACATCAAGACAGCACAGGATCGACAGAAAAGCTATGCCGATAAGAAGAGAATGCACCGAAAGTTCAAAGTGGGTGATCATGTGTATCTGCGTATTAAACCCAAAAAGAGCACTCTTTATGCTGGAAGCTGTGCAAAATTGGCTCTTAGATACTGTAGGCCTTTTGAGGTGTTAGAAAGGGTGGGACCAGTGGCTTATAAACTGGCCTTACCTCCCCATGTTAAAGTTCATGATGTGTTTCATGTTTTTTATTAAAAAAATATGTACATGATGCTTCTCATATTGTTGATTGGAATGTGATACAGGTGGAACCAGAAGGGGAGTTCTTTCCAGAACCGCTTCAAATCTTGGAGCGGGAAGAAATTGAATTGCGGAATCGAACAATAGCTAGAGTAAAGGTGTAGTGGAAGCACTTTACTGCCGAACAAGCTACATGGGAAATAGAAGCTGATAGGATGGAAAAATATCCATTTCTATTTTCAAAATAAACTCTAGTAGTTAGTTGTTAACACCGAGGACAGTGTTTGTTTTCAGAGGGGGAATATGTAACACCCCTAGTTTTATGTTTTTCAAGTTAGACATTTGAACTTAAGTCCAAAGGGGAGTGGACCCCAATGGATAATTATTGTGTGGATGTAGTTAATTATTTATTTATGAAAAATCGGCATATGATAGCTTTTTTCTGTAGCACAGAGAAAAGACCACTCACCTCCGACAATTTTATTGTAAGATCTGGAGCTTTCTCCATCTTCGCAACAAGGTAAGGACCTGGAATTTTCAGATTTGGGGATTGTTTTTCTGACGTGGTTTCTTTCCCTCTCAATGTGTCCTTAAACGAAACTGGGCTCTAGTTAGTTGTAGAAGATCGATTTGGAATGCTTGCTCCTAGGGGTCTGCCTTGCAATATTAATTTTAGTATCACAGTTGAGTTCCTTTGAATGCCATAATCTTCTAGATGCATGCCATTACGCAACAACTTTCCTTCAAAAAGCAGGCTTTGTATGGATGTTGGAATACCTGATGTGTTTTTCACACAATGCTTCAGATCTTGTATTAATTGTGTTCTTCGTACACCTAGCGTGATCGATTTCCTACTGAGGGATCGATATATATTGTTGTATTTTATAAGTTTTAACAACAAAAAAATGTTTATATAAGTGTACTAGTTTTCCTTTAATTTTTTTGGCTTTCATTAATTTTGATAAAAAATAGAGTTCTCGAGATCATTTTAAAATTTCGTATTTATAAAATATTGTATGCTAATAAACCATTATAAATGTGGATTCTAATTATTAATTAAATATTGAATGAGATATCATTTCATTAAAATAATCACATTAAGCGATTCATTAAAAATGTGATTTACACAATGTGAACCGTGCTTACTAATCAATTTCCTATTAGAGTAAGACACAAACAAACATGTGAAAGTAAGTTATGTCTGATCAGATAATCGTTAAGCGTTATCTTACGATGAAAGGAATAGAAATTGCAGCTTCATCCTCCCTCCAGTTACAGTAAAAGCTAATGCTGATGAATAACATGTCATGTCTGGCAGCTATATATAGCGATACAGCTTGAGCTACTTATACACAGTGTGGTTGGAGAGATAGAAAGACCATCTTCCAGATATAACCCAGGATTTGCGAAGGAAGTTAGTATTATTATTCGGATAGTATATGCAGCAAGGCCATCAGCGATTCACAATACTCATGGGGATAAAGAGCCACAGCAACATTTACACCATTTTCCTTCTCATTATGATGACATTGATGGCAGTGAATGCTGCAGACATGAACGCTGCGCGTTTGTGATGGCTTTTGGTTCCACACAATCAAGAAAGAAATGCGGTGGGAGTTGGTCCTCTTCAATGGGATGGCTTCATGAGTGTACGCAGTGTACGAGACGGTGAAGGGCGGCTTGTCTCCTACAACATTCGGACGGCCCCTTCGGGGAGAGAACATATTCAGGGGAAGCGGCCATGGTTGGACCCCTTCGCGGGTAGTGGCTGCGTGGATAGATGAGAAGAAATGGTTTGACTATGCAAAGAATATTTGCTTGGACTGATTGCACTCAC